>PVIC010003607.1:12201-68024 GCA_004025085.1 Thryonomys swinderianus | reverse complement strand
CTCTCTCTCTCTCTCTCTCTCTCTCTCTGTCTCTCCCTCTCTTTCCCACCTCCATATGAAATCCCCTTCCTTGTCTCACAGACCATGTGGGTGGACAGGAGGTCACATGCTCCAGTATCTCTCCTTATGCAGACACTATGCTTATCAATTCCAGGTCCCACACTTATGAATGACTTCATTTAACTTGAATTATTTCCATGAGGACCATATCTCCAAATACAAGAATAAGGGGTTAGAATTTCACCACATCAATTCTTATGAGTTGGAAACATTCAGTTTATAATACTTCAGTGACATAGCTTGAAAATGTTACCTTTTTGTCACAATTCAAAATAATATTAGGCCGGGCGTGGTGGCTCATGCCTGTAATCCCAGCACTTGGGAGGCAGAGACAGGAGGATTGCTGAGTTTGAGGCTTGCCTGGGCTACATACTGACCCCAGGGCCACCTGAACTACAAAGCAAGACCCTGTCTCAAAAAAATATATAAGAATAATAATAATATTAAAAGTCAATTACCTCTCATTAGAAGTTGGATTAAGTATAACAGGTTTAAGAGAGGCAAAAAGATTAGAAGAAATAAAATAAAAATTTGGGAACTCCAACAAGCTATTTAAAAGTGGTTAATACTGCTAAAATAAGATAAGATAATATAAATTGTTATTGCAAAACCCTATAAAAGTACAAGGGGTAAAGTAGGAAAGGAAGCCAAGATTGAAGTTTGTGGAAATCAACTGAACTCAAAGTCCAGGAAAAGAGACTTCTATACTAGCTATATCATTTACAAGTTCAATAGCTAATTCCCTACGTAAGCTGCAAGCAGATTAGTATATAAATTCTAAAACATAAGGTTGCTTGTTAATCTGACTCCAACAAGACAATGGAATGGGGTAAAATCTGAAGGGTGTACAGAAGTCAGAGGAAAAGAGCCAGTTTGTCCAAATTAACCTGTTACATAAATATTAGAATCAGAACACTTTGACAATGGGTATCACTATGTAGGCAATTTAGAAACATGACAGAGGACATGCTGTACTTCAGAATCATATTATATCTGAAGTCCTCCAGGCCTCGTACAATTTAGTCTTGTCAGGGACCCTCTGTTCTCACTGTCAGCTAAGTGCCAGCAACTGCTTCCTGCGTGTTTCTTTAAGAGCATTGCCATTCACAAACACAAACTAGGTCTGGTCCAAACAGAAACTCCCGTAAACACAGGGCTCCAGAAATAACAGGTTAACATGCCCTACACCAGGTGAGCAGTGTTTGCAGTTTTAAATGCTACCTTCACCAGATGAACAGATCCTTCACATGCCTCTTGACAACTACTTATTTGTCATGACCTAAAAATAAAAAAGGAAAGAACATTATCATTACAGGTCATGGTTCCTTCATGTGACTTTTTTTTAATTTTTTTTTTTTTGAGACAGGGTCTCGCTTTGTAGTTCAGGCTGACCCTGAGCTCACTATGTAGCCCAGGCAAGCCTCGAACTCAGCAGTCCTCCTGCCTCTGCCTCCCGAGTGCTGGGATTACAGGCTTGAGCCACCATGCCTAGCAATGTGACTTTTATTCTATGACAATTGTCAGCAAGATTCACGAGAATAATGCCTTAATTGTACAATTTAGATATAATATTTATCATTTCAAAAGATGAACAAACTATCCTCGAATTTCCTCTGCCTAAGATCTGGAGAACTCTTTAGAATTTGTGTCTGTCTCTCTGTATGCTTTGGCACATCTGATGCAGTGTTTTCTAGAAGCACTGTGACCAGGAAACTGAAGACTGGTGACCAGGTGTGCTAACACTGGTTGAAACACTCAACCTTTGTAGTTGCATTGTTGTTACTTTTAAATCTACTTGTACGAGTGTTTATTCAAAACCAGAGTTCAGGTTGCAGGCATTGAAAGAGTCCCTACCTTCCTTCAGAGATGAGTAGTGGACAACAAATAAAACAGGCACACACTGAAATAGAAAAGGAAGCCTGAGGACAAACTTGGCCTTTTCAGACACAGACCTTTTTAAAAGAAGTTTAAAAAGTGTTTTACCCTGGTCTGTGGCTCACAACGCATGCTCTTTTGTAGCCCTATATATATGTGGGGTAGTTGATACACTTTTCAAGCAGGATCATCCTTTTGCTTGAAAACAATATATATTTTCCTAAAGCTAATACCTGTCCTACTTGACCTTTGAATTTAAGCAACAGTTTAAATTAAACACTGATATAACACTTGAAGTGCTATTAACAGTCATCTTTGCTGCTAAGGATGCACATTAAATTATCAAGTTACTCTAATCATTCCCTAAAACTCAAGTCATCATGGAGATATAGCGAGTAAATTATATTTGGTCAAAACTTACAAGTGGATAATGAGCATCAACCGAGATCCACACAGCTCGCATCGATTATGGCCCTGCTGTGAGAACTGCTTGTGGGCAATCTACTTTGATAATTACTTCAAATAGTGATCGTATATTAAAACATTTAAAAGTATATCAACAGACATTATGAAACCGGGACCCAGTGTACTGTTAAATCTTAGCAAAGTGTTGCTACAGTATGGAATATCTAAATGAGGTTGTAAAAATTTTCTTTTCATCTTCGATCATTAGACTGAGTTGAAAAAATAAAATTCGCATAGCCTATACTTCTCCATGAATTTTTAAAGACCACTGGGAAAAGAAAAAAAAAAAAAACAGTGAGCTAATACATTTAACAAACAGTAACGTCAAGCGTTTCTTCTAATGTCTCCCTAATACTTCCAAGTTCGAACTCATTAGCCGCCTCAGAGTGTCTCAACTTAGTTCAGCAGCTTGTTCAGTGCGTGTTACTGATTGTCGCCTTTTAGTGAAAGCCTTATTCTTAAAGAACTCTGTGGTTAGCAATTCCAGCCCACGGGAGATCTGGGAACATGGGGAGGTATTTTCGTTGTCAGAATTCTGTACTGGTAAAAAATATGGAAGGCAAGGATGTTAGGATTTAGTAAGTCCCGGAACATGACAACACATGCCTCCCACATCCAGGGAAACCTCCATGCATGTCAGCGATGTAGAGGCGAAGAACCTGGGGTCAACTGACACACTGATCACACGTGACCTGTGACATCAGAACCAGAATGTCAATGGATGCAGAGCAGGCCCCTGAGCAAACTGAGGCCATGGAAGTCCAGGATGTGGGTTACCTGAGAGGAGCCTGGGGAAAATGGAGCGCTAGCTACAGCAGCATGAGCAGAAGCCTAAATAAGTTCTGCTGACGACAAACCTCGTGACTCTAACAGCATCAACTGTGCCTCTTCATGTTGCATGTCCTTCTGCCCCTTTGCTGTCACTCACATTCACCTAAGACGATGAGAGCAGAAACCGCACGCACAATATGTAGGAACTCTACGTACTAACCCAGTGATGGTTTCTGTAACTAAACACGGCCTACAAGTTACAAAGATAACCTAGAAGGTGAATGCTACTTTTCCTCTTCTCCCTGTGAACTCAGTGACAGCCCTCAGAAAATTCTCCTGTAACACCTTCCTACGACCTAAGCATGATGAAAGAACGCAGGCAGCATTCCATCAGATACCAACTAGGAGTTGGGAAGCCAGGAAGTAACCTTTGCCAGATACAGTCCTGGATCACAAGAGCACATGTATCTTCTAACGTGTATATGGAAATACATGGAAATAAACTACATCATTCAGGACATAAGCGAATTTCAAGTGTTTGAAAGAAAGTTCCCGAGCAGGATTCACAGAATTGTCCAGGTAAAGCAATATGCTTTTAGGGAGTAATCAAACGTTCTGGAAAATAGAGAAATATAAAAACTTGTGTTTCTTAATTTTAAAATAGTACAACATAATGGGGAGGAGGAAGAGAATGGTGAAAAAAGAAGAGCCAAAATACATCACGCACAGGTACAAGTCCCCAGAGTGGAATGTGATCACAGTGTATACCAATAATGTACCAATAAACCTAAAGGCAAAACAAAATAAAAACAAACAAAAAAACCTCACAATAACTGAATGGAAAATCATCCCTTATACTTCTCCCTCCAAAAGTTTTATAGTTATTGCTTTTATTAAAGCTTTCCTTCTTGTGGGGTCACAAATACAGTACTGAAGACAACAACTGCTCCCCAAAACAAAGATTCAAGTAGAATAGATAAAGTTACGTCTACTACTACTAATAATAATAATTTAATGTGCAGCAAAACCTGGTACTGACTCCTTTTATAAATCACATAGTTTCATTAGATAGTATATTAAAAAGAATTTGCCTGACAAAAAAATGAACCAGCCCTTTTCAAAGGATATGGCTATCATATACTGGTCAGCAGACTCACATACCACGTCACGTCTCTGTTGATCAGACAGTGTATGTCCTTATAACTTCAGCTACTCAGGATGGGAGATCGCACTCTCCACTGATTCCCACTGAGGCAAGAAGATCACAAGTTCAAGGCCAGAGTTGACAACGTATTGAAAAATCTGTCTTACGATTTAAATAAATAAGTAAATAACCTAAAGACATAGCTCGAGGTAGAGTGGCTGCTCAGCACACACAGGGCATGTGTTCAGTCCCTAACGCTACAAAAAAACACTGATAACCACATAATACAGTTCAAGGTTGGTATGTGTTTTGCATGTCCTATACATAGATCCGGATCCTGGACTCTGTAGCCCCTCTAAAGCATAGAAGAGATGGAGAACAAAAGTTTCTAGATGTTTGGTAGCACACACTGAAAGGAATGAGCAGTGCTGCCAGTTCAGTTATGTCTGCCAAAAATACACTGAAGTCCTGACTCCAAGTCCCTGTGAATATGTCCTTGTTTAGAAACAAAGTGTTTGTCCCTGATATTAATAGAGTTAAAGGAAATTCCCTGTGAGTGGGTTCTATTCCAATAAAACTAGAGATGAATTATCTATACTTGGACCAAAACTGTACTCAGACTTCTGAGTCTTAGGCTTGCTGAGGACCAACCTGGGCCTTGCCTCCCTGTGCCCCTAGAATCCAATTCACGCAAGAATCCTGTTACGTTAGTTTAGTGAAAGTGGCCCACCTTGGCTGTCTGAACATGCTATGTATCTCTTGACCCTACCTTGTCCTTGGCAGGAATCCTATCAAGTCGGTTGCCTAGAAATCTTTATCCTTGATGTTTCCATTAAGTAATTTTCCATTTATTGACCTTTCCCTTGCTCTTGGTTATACATACCTTTAGGTCTTGCTAAGAGTTCAGTCTCTCCTCCCACCATGAAACCCCAATGCAAGGAACTGATTCCTATCACCATGCTTCCCTGCCTTAGAAGGTGTAGTCACGATCAAAACCAAGAAGGTGCACCAGAGTAAGGAGAAACAGGCGAGTGACAACGGAGGAGGAGTGCTGCACCCCGCAGCGAGGGACACTGAAGATTTAGATGACTAGCAAACTTTAGCATCCAAGTAAGGAAAGACTATTGCACCAAATCTTTAGGGAGAAAAGAGACCTCCCTACCTCTTGATTTGACATTCATAGCTGCCAGCAAGCATTATTTATTACACAGTATAGTCCTGTTTTAGTTTTTAAGCCACCTGCTTGGCGATTCTTTGTTATGGGAGCATTGGGAAACACAGGAGTATATTTGATTATGCCATATATGATATAAGAGAAGTATATTTCACTATTTTTTTTTGAGACAGCGTCTCGCTTTGTAGTTCAGGCTGGCCCTGAGCTCACTATGTAGCCCAGGCAAGCCTCAAACTCAGCAATCCTCCTGTCTCTGCCTCCCGAGTGCTGGGATTACAGGCATGAGCCATCATGCCCACCTTCACTATTTTATATATTGCTAAGGTAGATTTGCTAATATTTTGTTAAGAATTTTTAAATCTGTGTTCATGAGGGATATTAGAGGGCAGTATTCTCTTGTAATATTTTCACCTATTTTTTCACTGGATTATTTATTGATACATTTTATATACACATGATCACACTCAACATTGAGAACTTGTACCAGTATATGACATGACTTAATTCTCATTTTTTCCCATTCCCTACCAATCCTACAACCCCCAGGATCTTGCAGGTATAACTGACTTCACCAACTCAAAAATGGCCATAGACAATAGGAGCCCCTCATTCTTCCAGTGTTTTTCTTTGACGTGGTAGCCTGGGTGGAGGAACTTACTAAAGGCCTCTGTCTACGTTCCAGTATTGCAGCTGCACTTATTCAGTGTCCAAAGACAAGCAGGTGGTGTCTCTGGAGGCTCTTTCCCATACTAGAGTCCTGTCCAGTTAGGCCACAAGAAAATGGAGATTCCAAGGCTTTTTGGGCTCACCCTGGTCATAGAAAAGCTTCAGGCCTGAGCAATGCGCAGTGGTTCCCAGCTCCCTTCATGCCAAGATTCACCGCACAACCTCCAGCGTGCCTTACTTGCCCTATCTCTATGTTAGCTTACCTGATTTTGTTTATTTATTTTTTATGGATAAGACTGGCCTCATAAAATGAGCTAGGAGGCATTCTATCTTTGTTCATTTTCTGGGTAAGTTTGTAGCAATTGATATTATTTGTACATTAAAAAATTGCAGAGTTCTCTAAACCACATACACATTGATACATTTAAAGTTATTTACAATTGATTCAGTTTATTTAAAAGATACAGGTATACTTAGATTATTTCTCCTCCTGTGAGTTTTTATAGATCATGAAGTTTGATCGATTTCATGTGCGTCAAATTGGTAGACCTAGAGTTCATAATATTCCACTCATCCTGACACAATGTCCATCAAATCCATAATGACAACCTCTGTTTCACTTCTGACATTGTTAGTTTCTACCTTCCTTTTCTGTGTTCGTGATGAGACTGGAAAAGTATTTCCTTTATTTTACTGATTTTTTTTCAAAGAACAAGCTTTTGATTTTAATGATTTATTTCTGTTATATTATATATTCAATCTCACCCACTAAGATAGTTAACTGCAGATCTCTTTTTTGCTAATATATGGATTCATGGTATCATTTTTCCTTTAAACTATGCTTTCAGCACATCACATTAATTTTAATAAATTATATTTTAACTTTCATTTATATCATTTAAAAAAGTGGTGAGACTAATTTAAAATTCCATTGTTTTTTTGCTAAATATTTTTTGTGCTTTTCAACCATTTGTTGTTTTTTTCTCTATGATTTTTGAGACTAATTTAAAATTACATTGTCTTGTGGCTAAATATTTTTTGTGCTTTTCATCCATTTGTTGTTTTTTTTTTTCTTTATGGTTTGAGCACAGAATTATGTGATTTATATTACATTACCTTTGCTATAGTGTATGGAACAGTACATGACCTCTACGAATGTACTGTATGAGCTTGAGAAGAATGTCTATTCTGATGTTTTAGTGTGAATTTGTATAAATGCCAATTAGATCCAGTTCATGGATGTAGTATTCAGTTCAACTACATTCTTCTTCATGATTTTTTAACACTGGATCTGTCAGCTGGATCTGATAGGAAGGTGTGGTTGTTTTCATCTGTAATGGTAGTTTTGTTTGTGTTTCTTTGTAGTTAGGTGAGTTTCCATTTCCAGGGTTTTGGCACATTACTGTGAGGAAGATACACTAGGGGTTGGTTACTTCCTTGGAAAATTGATCCTGTTATCTTTGTATAATGTTTTTTTTCCACATCAAAGTGTACAGGGGGCCAGAGTTACACAAGAAGACTGGATTCTATCTCTAGACTAAATTTATCTAAAACTGAGTTGTGATATCTTTGTGAAAGTACTGTTCTAAGAGATTAGCCCTTCATTAAGATAAAATTCTTTGAGTGTGTTTTTACTGTTTTACTGTCTTTATAGAAACTAAAGGAGAATTCTCTCCTCACTCTAAAAAATTGGTTATGCTACTGCAAGTGAACTTCTAAGACTGGACTCAATAATCTTTTAGGCTTCATTTAGCTTATTGTGAAACTATCAACTGACCTCTTAGAGTTTATGTGTTCTCCGTACTGACTCAAGCAGCATGCTTCCACTCTGCTTAAGTTCTTGGTAAATGACTTCTTTACATCTGACTCTTATTTATGACTCAGAGGATTGCCTTGTTCCTTCAGAATCTAAGGGATATAAGGAAAGATGGTGACTTTTACTTGCTCAGCTATTATGATTAAATAAAAATGGGAATTTCTTTTTTAAATACAATGCTTTATTTTCTTTTTTATCTTTTATATACCAAGAAAAGTCCTCCACTTAAAGTCTTTGATCTCTAATTAGTTCAGAATGTGTATATTGGTTGCTCAGGACAGAGAGCATCTTTTAGTCCTTCATATTTCTCACTAGCATCAGTACAGTGTTGTACACTTTGTACATGCTTTGTTTATCCTCAATGTGACACAGTAATTTGGAAGAATCACTTTTTAAATTATTCTGCTAAATGTAATGGTTGGAAATTTCTAGATTAAAAAAGCAAACCTCACATCAAGTGAGAGTCACAGTTTAAGACATGAAAGGGAATTTATTTCATCCTTTTCTGCTTAATCAATTGAATATCTATGTACAGCTGCACTCAGAGTGTATGTATGCACAAATTAAAACTCAGAATTACATATACTTTGTAATAACTTTGTGCTACATATTTTTAAATTGATTTGAGTGCTTTTAAAAACCACTTTGATGAATTATTTTCTGAAACAAGTGTGTCAAATCAGTATTATGTTTAGCATACAGGAAATCTTACTATGGTTTAAATTTGCCTACAACCAAACTCATTTAAGTTGAAAAATAAATGGAAAGTTTATGAATAACTTATGTGTTCTAGTGTAATACAAAATCTGTAAACATCCAAATTGAATTTGTGATCTCTCTTCACTAAAGAATAGAACTTACTCCAACTCAGTTCAACTCCTTGATAATTCAAGCCCAAAGTTTTGTCGTCAGCCTTGACTCTTATTTTACTCTCAAACCCCATCTCAATTAGTAACCACTTAACTATGTTTGGTTCTAGACTGCATTCATTTATTTTAAAGACCAAGATATGACCTCCAAATATCAAAAATATTGCAGGCATTCAATAATTATGCTTACAAGGTATTTCAAATTTAATTTACAGGGGAAATATTTTTCTGTATATTCAGCATCTACTGTTATAATTTCATGAAATCCCAATTATGAAATATGAACTGATATAAATATGTATCCAGTCCAAAAAAAAATATATATATATGTCATCTATGATGTACCAAATACCTTATATGGATACTGGTTCTGAAAGGTCTAAAAAAATTCATAAATTGATAGTACCTCATTCAAAAACAAAAAGGAAAAAGCCCTATGTTTAAAAGTTATGTTCAAACTGGGCCTGGTGACACATATTGGTTATGTCAGTTGCTTCAGAGACTGAACTGAGGTGATCAAAATTTCAAAGCCATCTTGGGCAACGTAATGAGATAAGAAGCTGGAGCTATGGCTCAGTTATGGAGTCCTTGTCCAGTACACACAAAACCTTGGTTTCAGACTCCGTATCACACACAGAAAAATAGTAATTACAACTTTCCATCTTAAAGAATGCAACATAGAAATGATTTTTCCTGCTCTTACTAAACATTACTAAAAACTCCAAGATTGAGAAATTACAAACTGAGGTGCACATATGTCATTGTGGTATGATACTTTTAATTCTTTTGTGGCATACTGAGCAGGAAAATAGCAAGATTAAATAGGGCATCTAAGCATAATTCTTTGAGTTAGCTACACACTGATTTCCATGGTGGTCACACCAGTACACATTCCCACCAACAGTTCAGGGGTGTTCCTTTTTCCCCATGGCCCCACCAGCATTTGTTATGAGTTGAGTTTTTGATAGCAGACTTTCTTTCTGGAGTAAGATAGAATGTCAGTGTTGTTTTCATCTGAATCATTGAATGGCCAGTGAGGTTGAACATTTTGTCATGTTTCTTTGTCATTTGTCTGATATGAATAGATATTTTTCAGGTAAAGATGTAAAAGCAGCAAAAAAAAAAAAAAAAAAAAAAAAATTTAAAATAAAAAAAAAAAAAAAAAAAAAAAAAAAAAAAAAAAAAAAAAAAAAAAAAAAAAAAAAGAAAAAATTTTCAAATTGAATCTGAATACTCAAAAAAACCCATAAAAATATCAAGAGAGAAATAGAAAATCTCGGGAGAAAAGAGAACATTTATAAATATACCAAATGGAAATATTTGAATGAAAAATGGAATATGAAACAAAAATAATAAATTTTAAATAAAGTATAATTTTATTGTGCTTGGGTCCAACAACAAAATGGTGACAGGAAAACAATGATGAACTAAATATACACTTGATCCTAGCCAAAAGACTGAGAAGCGATTGATGAGCTAAATATAGAAAAAATAGAAATTACCTAATATGTACAGGGAAAAAGAATATACACAGAAAAAGACAGTCACAGGGACCTGTGAGACTACAGCAAAATGCATAATATTAGTGGATCTGAAGATGTAGAAAGATAGGACAAGTAAGATAAGGCTAAAAAAGTAATCAAAGAGATATCTGAAAAGCCCACAACTTTATTGAAAGACATGAATTTGCATATGCAAGAAACTGAGTAACCCAAGATAAACCTATAGAGATTTAAAACAAAACACATCAAAAACAAACTTTTGAAAATCAAACACACAACAAAAGAATATGCCAAACACTAAAGGAGAAATAACAATTTACTTATAGGGAAAACAAAATCAAAATGCCTCAGTGGAAAACAGATTTCTCAACAGAAACCATGGCAAGCAGAGAAAATGAACGTTTTTCAAATGGTGTGACAAATGTCAGTTCAAAATCTTCTATCTAGTGAGAAGATCCTTCAGAATTTGAAGTCAAAACAATACATAAAAGAAAAGAAAAATCAATATTTTAAATAACTAAGAAAATTTGTCTTCTTTAGCCTAAACAAATAACTAGAGAAATGTCTTTAAACACAAAGTAATTGATAAAGGAATCTTGGACTATGTGGAAAAAAGAAAATAAATGTAAAATGTATGTGTATATTCAGTAACCATTCTCTAGATGTTCATCTTACTCGTCAACTTCATTAGACTAAGAAATGCCAGATGTGACTTAATCATGGGAGACCCATAGCCAGTGGATCAGCTCACTGATACTCATAAGTGAATGTGCTGTTAGGAGATTGGTCCAAATTGAAGAAGGTGGATCACCTGGGTCCTTACAACTGCATATTACTTGCATGTGCCCTTGACTTGTGGCCTGCTTTCCTAACACTATGAAGTCAGTGGACTTGCTCTACCATAGTCTTCTACCATGACTGTTTGGAGTCAGGAACCATAGATTGAAACTTTAATCCAGAAGCCAAAGTTCAGCTTCTTCTCCTTAAAGTTGCAAGTCTCAGGGAGTTTGTCCCAGCATCAGGAAAGCTAACCAGTATAAATTTTTTCCTTAATATTTTAAAAAATTATATTGAGAGTTAAAAATAAAAAAACATTGTGTCTTTTGTTCCAAATTTTGTTCTGTAGAATATTTAATTGTAAATGTTCTAATTGAATTATATTATATTTCAAGGAGTATAAAGAAATAGAGAGAAGCAAAGCTTTCACACTTTACTCAAACTGATAAAAAAATTGTACTATCAGTCATCTATAATAAGCTAATATATATTGACATAGTAAATTACTACTCAAAGTGAAAACATGGATGAACTTCTGGAAAACTCTGCATTAAGGGGATATGAGAGAATCCCTACAAACTGCATAAAAAACTGTTTAATTTATATGATATTTTGGAAGTGATAAAATTATAAAGATGCACCAACCACTGAGAATCAAGTTTAAAAAAAGTTTTAAAAGGAGAGATGTATGTGACAATTATAGGGCAACATAGCAATCTTTTTGTTGGTGTAAGTATTCATTTTTTTTCCTGTCAGTGGCACTCTCTTAATCATTATTTTCTCTTGTTTTGCAAGAAATTACTTGAGGAAGGACTTAGTGAAATGTACACTGATGTCTTTGTAGTAGTTCTTACAGGGAGTAGTCAATCTGTACTTACCTAAAATCGTGATTTTATGATTACAAATGTTCAGAGTGCAGAGTGACAGAAGAAAAGAATGCAAGCAAACCTGATTTTCAGCCTCATTAGCTGCAGGAAAACTCTCTGCTGGATTTTGTTCTAGTCAATGGGGAGATTCTCTTAGCCTATTTTATGTTTCTAACAAAATACCTGAGGCTGATTATAAGGGAAGAACTTTACTTAGCGGATGATTCTATTGGCTGGACATTTGAACATCAGGCAACTTCAACTATTCTGCTTCTTTAAGAGGTCCCTAGATTCAACAGTATGGAAAAGGGGAAAGGGAAATGACCATAGGCAGAAGGGATACATGTATAAGAAAGGAAGCAAGAGATGCAATGGAGGGAATGTTCTTAACAGCCTGGTCCTACGAGAACTAGTCACAGGAGACTTGAACCGTCCCCATGAAATGGAATTGAGCCATTTATTTCTCAATTGACCTTGCCTCTGAAAGTTCCCACTTCCACCACACTTGAGACTAACAGTCTATCTTATGAACCTTTCGGGCAAGAATCCCACCCAAACCATAGTAGATGGAGAGGTAATGAACCTACCCCAGATCCCTGCTTTCATAGTCTTGATATTCTATTGGATGATTTGCATAGGAAGGGAAAGAAAAATTCAAGGTAAAATAACTTCAGGATGTTTTTAAATTCAATGGTAAAATTATCTAAATTAGGATAAAAGTATAAGGGGAAAGGAAAGAAGGCTAATGTAGGCCTCTCTGAAGTAATGATTCTTTAGTTGAAGCATGATTGATGTAAAGGTGGCACGTATAAGAACAGCAACACAAAAGAAGAAGCAAGCACAAGGTTCCTAAAGGGAGAATAAGCTTGAAAGTTTGATATATTCTTTAGCAAACGAGCTGCTAGTGGATTTTAGCTTTATGAGATAAGAAACCCTGTGAAGTGTCCAGGTATTAGATAAAGTAGAGCTTTGAAGGCCATGGTAAGCAGTTGGAATTTTATTTTAAACGTAAATTTAAAAATTTTGTTTTAAAGAAATTCACTGAAGAAATCTGAGTGGGAAATGGTATGATCTAATTTATTCATTTATGCTTATTTTTTAGTCATCATGCCACTGTTTGAAGAATAGATAGGGACATCCAAAAATAGAGTCTGAGAGAACAGGTAGGAAGTTTTGAAGCAAATAAGATCTAGAAGAGTCAAACGTAAGATTAGGTAGACATAAATATCTCAAAAAGTTCTTTGCAATTTAATAAGCATGCAGCCTGAACTGAAAATGGAAGCAGTACAAAAAATGTTCTGTTCATAAACCCAAGAAACCAAAAGTAAAATCTGACAGGCTGTGATAATATAAAATTGAGAGGAGTTGCCTGGCTTAAGTGATCCCTAGTAGCTCGAAGCTTGACTAGCCATGTGTTCTCTCTCTTCTTGGAACATTTTACAAGGGTTTAAGCTTCAAATAATGATTGGAAGTTAGTTAAGTTAAGATTATCACCAATTAAATGGCCACTTCATTCAGTTGCATGTTAAAAATTATTTACTGCTCTTTGAATTAGATGTCTAAATAGTGTCTTATATAAGTGTTAAACAGATCCAATAGTAATTGATGTCTATGTAGTAAAAAAGTTTCCAACATGATTTCTTACATTGAAACCTCCACTATTCTCCCAATTATTGAGTCAGTATTTTTTTTAAATCTAGTTTCATCTTCTGCCTATTCTTTAGTGTCCCTGCACGACACTTTTACTTATGTAATTTTGACAAGATTAAAATGAGAAAGCCAGCTGCAGTTACAACATTAAACCAGAATAGAATGTACAATAAAAAAGCAAAAAATAATAGAATACCATTTTGGAAAACATGATGCTTGTCTTCCAAAAATGTCCCCATGAGCTGTATGATGACCTAGACAAAACATCAATGTTTGTACTTCTCGGTTTTCTTATCCATAAAATGTAGATTGACCTAATAGTTTCATGCTTACATAATTTGAGAGTTGACAACTGCATATAGAGTTTACTCTTCTTCATGTCGAGGAAAAACAGATAATTGTGCTAGATGTCTCTCTTATGAGTTATGTGGAGATCATCTCAAAGATGAAATAATTAGCCACAGTAACATTTCGGTGTTTTTCAAGATTCTTTCTTAAGTGAACATGGTTTCAGTGTTTGGTACATATGATTTGGTAGGGCTTGAGGATTATAGTTACATGTAGGAATTTAGGGAAAGAATAAATATTACAGTCATCAAGACTCTCACAATTATAAGCCCATATCCTGTTTCTACACAACTACTACCCAGAAGCTCCAGGACCCTACAAGGAAGATTTAGTATACAGGCAAAAGAACAGATCAAAGAAAAGGGAGAAATATGCACATATATATGTAAAAAAGATATGTACTTTTCAAGCTTGATATTAACATTCACATTAAAAGATCTAATGCTCTTGTGACCAAGATTTCTATATGAGTAACTACTCATACTTGGAAACTATGAAGTGAACCAACAATTCCCAGGGGTAAACATAAATATAGAAAATAGTATGTACTACTTTGGTCTTTTATGCTCTTCAAGACTGAAAATAGTAGTGGAAATTCATTGTTGTCTTGAGCTAGCTAGGAAGACATATTTGATCTTTAATTCAAATTTTTATTATTCTTACAGAGAAGCTTAGAAATTAGAAGTGCTTTTCTCCAGATGTGAGTGTTTAGAGATGAGAATTATTTTCACTTGTAATCATTCTTATAGGGTGAATATAGAAGGAATTATGAAAATAAAATTTAAAATGTTTTCTTCCTGTAGGACATGGAAAAATGTTACATAGGTCCAAAGAATCCCTGATTTTTGTCATCTCCTTCAGATATTATTATTATTTTGGAAATTATAACAATAACATAAGAAGTATTTACAGGATGGTGAGGCATCCAAATCCTATGTTTTTCACCCACCTGTAATATCTGCATTTTATTGTTTAAGCACCAGTGTACTCATACAACAGGCTTTCTAGCTGAGTGCCCTGGCACAGTGTACAGCAGCCTGGCTTGAAGTTGGTTCCTGATGATTACCACACTCCCACGATCTAGTCACTGTCCACACACGTAAGCAGTTGGGGGGACATTTTAAGTCTAAACTGTAACATTCTGTCCCAATCTCCTAAAATATTCATGTGTACCTTATTATCCAAATACGTGTAGATCCTCTCTGAGTGTCACCAAAATCTTAATAGTTTGAGCACCTTTGAAAAGCCCAAATACTAAGTCTATTCTGACTCCCAAGGCACACCAGTAGCTGTGCACCACTCTAAAAATCTAAAAGAAAGTTAAACACTAATGACATTCAATTACATACAATAAACATTACCATCTTGAGAGATATGAGGGATAGGAATTGGTCTCAAGTGCGACAAAAACCCATTAGGACAAACATTAAATCCAGTGCAATCCACATCCAGAGAAGGGTGTAGCGAGATGTGATCTCCCAAAAGTGTGAGCAGGCTTCCCCTATGGCACTGTGGGTTAAAGCCCATGTGACCTTTCTCTTGTGGTGGCTCCATTCACTGCCTGTGGCCTCAGTAAACAATCCAAATTTCTGTCTTCTCTAACTTCTCAGGGCCTCCACTGCACCTTCAACTTTATTCTCATAACTTCACACATGGCTCTCTCCGGTACACCTAGACGATATTGTGACATATGTCACACATATAGGACTCACAGATCTTCTTGAAATCTGGATAGAAACTTCCATGACCCCATAGCTTTCATTCTGCATGCCTGAAAAAGCAGTACCACATTGGAAATGCCAAGCTCTGCTAGCTTCTGCAGTATCTTAGCCCCATCAGATCATGGCTCCATTGGCCTCTGAGTATCTAACACTGTGACACAGAAGCTGGAGTACAAGTCCATAGGTGATCTGTTTCAAGTATGGGCCCCAGAGAATCTTCTTTTGAATGAAACGTTTATAATTGACACATTTCAGTCTACCATGAGTGGAATCTCGCTTATTTCTGAGATGATTTTTAAAATATCTTTCTCCTTGTTCTGATACAAAATAATTTCTTCTTTTCAATACTAACCTTA
This sequence comes from Thryonomys swinderianus, assembly GCA_004025085.1. Lineage (NCBI taxonomy): Eukaryota > Metazoa > Chordata > Mammalia > Rodentia > Thryonomyidae > Thryonomys > Thryonomys swinderianus. Next base: position 51,964 of record PVIC010003607.1, on the reverse strand, counting down.
TCCACTACCTTACTCTCTTTTACGCCAAATTTGCAGGGATTTCTTTTCTGCTGAAACTCCAATTTTTGTAAATGTCTCAGCTCTGCTTTTTTCTCCTGATTCTTACCATATATATACAGTTAAAAGTAACATTCTTTCCCATGTTACAGCCTGAATATTGGACGGTTTAACTATTCTCCATCAGATTAGTCTACCATCCTTAATTAGTCTTCTTATATAAAGTCTTAGAACAAGGGAAAAATGCAGATAATTTTTTGTCACTTTCTAACACACATGCCCTTTGGTCCAATTGTCAATAGAGTGAAGCTTTGCTCCTAGTTGAAATATCTTAATCCTGACCTTTACTGTTCCAATTTCTATCAGCAGTTTGGCCTTCTGAATCCCAATCCAAGTTTTTCAACCATCTTTGCTTAGTCTCTTTGCAGTATTCTTACATTTCTCTAGCCAGCATCTCCAAACCTTTCCTAATCGCTGCAGAAGTAACAAAATATCCTGAATCTCATAGTCAGCAATAGTCATAAGGATGACACCACTTCTCCTACCAGTACCTTTCTGAGTTACCACAACCATGATGAACACTGACATCCATAATCTGAAGGGAGAGAGTTTTGTTTTGGCTTGGGTTTTCGGCCTGTGGTGAGCTGACTGTAAGGCAGACACAGTACAGTAAGGACCCAGGAAGGGGAACACTGCTCATCCCCATACAGTCAAGAATCAAATAATAGAAGAGAGAACACGGGGACAAGAATACACTCTTCCAGGTTATTCCTCTGGTAACCTACTTCCACCAGGATGCACATCTTAACAGCACATTCAGTTACTGTACTCATCAGTGGATGTCCACATTAAGGATTTTCTGGTCAGCTTCAACAGAAAAATTTGGAGAGGACATTTTATATTTAAAGTTATCATTACAAAATACCATAGACTCAGTGGCTTACACATATGAGGTTGTTTTCTCACCATTCTTGAAAATAGGAATCACAGATCAAGCTCTTACAGGTTAAGGTTCTATTGAGACTTCTTACTCTAACTTGTACATGGGCACCTTTTGTCTGTGTCCTTAAACGACCTTTCTTTGCAGTGTTCACGTGCCTGGTGTCTTTTTCTGTTTCATAATCATTTTAGTGCCTCATTGTTAGGAGCTCATTTAAGCTCAATTACCTAAAAGTCTTATGTCTAAATGTAGTCATATTGTGAGGCACTGTCACCTATGAAGTCCACAGACGTCCCCAAAAGAAGAGATGGGGACTTTTCTTTGTTCCTCACATGGAGTAGACAGTGAGGAGAGCAATATGTGCTCTCTTCAGCCTCTCTTGTCTCCTTCCATTTGTGCCTTGATGATATGATCTCTTGCTTTATTCTAGGTATATTCACGTACATGTTTGGCCAACTTGAATATAGATCCCTAGGCAATACATTAGAAATGATATCAAAACTAAGAGGTACTTAAGACACTTATCACTGGTAGGCATAAACATAAGGAAAAAACATACCTACAAAGTCATACTAATAATATATAATATTTATTGCTTATTTTGTCTATGGAGTTTTATAAAAAATTTACCTGCATTGTCTTTATAACACAAACCTTTACTTTGATGAGAGAATTGTGTAAGATATTTAATTACTTTCATCCTCATGTACAAATTGAACCAAATGGGCTAAGCTGCACGATGCATTATTTGCATATTTCTTTTACTTACCCAGGAATACAGATTTAATTTAGTTCAATTATCTACTTTTAGTTAAAATGCTAATTACATGAAATAGATTAACATAAGAAGTAGTAAAAATAACTTTTCTTGAGAAAAATTAAAAGAACACCTGAAAAAGTTTAATTCTCAGTTTTCTAGGGAGTAAAATTCTTAGAACACAAATGCACATCCATGGAAAATGCTTAACATTTGTCATTCTGAATGGCTGGGATGAAGCAGACTTTGGAAATTATAAAAAGCAAATGAGCATCTTAAACCTAAAACATCTATAAAGTACACACACAGACACACACACACACACAAACACAAAACACTGTTGTTTGTATTTATCTCATAGTCTCTTTTGTTCTAGTTATTACTTTAATCTAAACCACCTTCTTCTCCAGTACACATGCAAAGTCAATACACATGGCTCCCCCGGAAACCAAAATTCTAATAAAACTGGTTTACAATTCCATTTTTTTCCTTTCTAGTGATTGGAATATCACAAGCAGCATGGAATGATTTCTATTAAGTAAGTAGCCACTGGTCATTCAAAATAATTGCCTTCCATTTCTGACAAAAATAAAGCAATGCGGTAATGTACGTGTCACTCTGGTGAATACAGAGCTGCACAAACGCAGATGTATTGTATTTTCCTTATTTGTGAAAATAATCCCCAAGTTATCTTCTTTCTATACTTCAACTGAATTCATGATCACACATAACCATGCTGTATTAGAGAAGAAACAATGCACCAAAAGTCAAACCTGTAAAGATCATCAAAAACTGCTCATTTTTGCTGCTATGCATGCTATTTCATAATGAAAATGAAAATATTTTCTAAAATAGCTTTTTTTTTAAATCACAAAAAAGTTCATCCTATTAAGTGATGCTTGTTATTTAAATTATGTTCAGTAAATTCATATAGGAGAAAAACAGAAGTATATATGCCTGACTAGGAGACAAAAATTATGTCAATAAGACTAAAAAAGATCCTCCTCAGGAAACATGGACAGAGAGAGCAGCAGCATTATCTGAGAACTAGGAAAAGATCAGGAGAAATTCTAAGCGCTGTTTCTCTTGTTTTGATTTTTATTTTGAACTCTTACCCACTGGTACAGGACAAGAAAAGTCCTGACAACCGACTTGTCATGTACAGAGGGAGCTGGCATAATGACATGGAGTCTAGCATATTTTAAATGTGTTTGGAAATGCTAGTTCAAATTATTTTGTGTTTCCTGTTATTACATTGAGGATCTTCCTGATTTCTGGACAGTCTGCTGCATTTTAATTCCCTTGTGAAGAGATTGAGGTGCCTGACTTGCAAGATTGCTGAGGCTCTTTTTGCTCTAACATTCATCCTGCAATCTTTTTAGAATTCATGTGTGTCACTCTTCGTGTAGCTGCTAAGTATAAATAATGTCTAGCCAACTGAGGGTCAACACAGCATACTGGATACAAACAAGACAATTACTGTGCAAAATTATGGTTTATATAATACATTCTTTTATATATAAGTATTGATTATTTTTATGTGCATGTTACTAGTTCTCTCCTTGAGTCATCTCCATGCATCAGAACACTACAACTTTTTCCCCAAATAAATTATATGGCATGGTATAGGTACACCGAAATAATGTTATTTTCTTTAAAAGTGAATCTTCATTTCACCTGTACAAAGAATCGTCAAGATCTGAGTTATTACTATTTTTTTTTTTGAGACAGGACCTCACTCTGTAGTTCAGGCTGGCCCTGCACTCTGTGTAGTCCAGGTTGGCCTTGAACCCACAGCAGTCCTCCTGCCTCTGCCTCCCAAGTGCTGGGACTATAGACACGAGCCACCATCCCTGACATCGTGGTATGTCATACCAGAAATCAAACTCAGGACCTTGCGCTTGCCAGGCAGACACCAGAACCACTGAGCTAAATCCCCGGCCTGGTATTACTATTCTTGAAAGCTAGCGATTAGTTCACCAGAGTCTCGTGGACTCTAATAGAAGATAGAGGACCCCAGGGACAGGGACAAAAGACTTTACAGTTCACAGCATGCCAGGCGGTATGAGCCTCATGTTGGTATCAGGCCTTTGTGGTGCAAAAGTCTTACACGGGCTACAGGTGAATGTTCGGCAAACAGCTAGAGGACTTCAAGTTTAGGAAACCCAATAGTTCATCAAGCAGATTTGCATCATTGCTTACCCAAGGGGTACAATGCTTTTGTTATAATTCCTATTGCTTTTAGCACTGTATTTTGTTTCTGGAGAGTTAATAAACCTGCTGCCCGGTCAGTAGGGAAACTCTCAGGAAGATTGTTGTCTCTCAACACACTTCCTCGTGTCTCAGTCCATCTTTGTGTTCCCCATCATGTCACACTTATCTTTTATTGTTTGGTTATTTTTCCATATTTTTGATAAGTCAAATAAATGGGTTCTTGATACTTCTTTGCATGGTTTTGTTGATGGCTCATGATAGGTTGACTGAAAAAAGATTGTAGAACAACAACCTTCATCTTATAGTGCTCAGTAGGTGATCAATTGTACCTTAACAGTTAACGGGATAATTTAATAATGGAGTTTTCCCTTTGGGAATAATTTGTGTTTCATGAAAATGATAAGATTCTTTCCAGTAGTCATCATGGATTTGAAGCAAGCATGCCCAGTTTTGTGTCACTTTTTTGTGTTTTTCAATCTAGTTTGGAAATGCTAAAATCTCACCATCTGCTGAACTGAGTTACAAGTTATGGTTAACAATTTGTTCATCTCAAGAATTCCTTTTCAAATACATATTTATTTTCTCTTCTATAGCTATTCATTATTTTTTTCTTTAGTACACATAATTCTTGCATTTTATTTTCCTACTACTACAGGATTTCAGATCTATCTTGCAATTGTCATTTCCCCCCTCTCTCCCTCTCTGTGTGTGTGTGTGTGTGTGTGTGTGTGTGTGTGTGTGTGTGTGTGTGATAGCTTTGAACCCAGGGCATCACATATGCGAGTCAAGGGCTCTGAGACTGAGATATACTCCTGGTCTTTGCAATTAAATATTCACAGAGACAAGTTTCTCCTTTGATTTTGAACATGAAATTGTAGTTGAAGTTATACATTTGAGCTACAAAATTATTTTATATCTGTATGCGGTTTTACTTCATGGTTGTATGCTTTTTACTATTTGTTTGCATTTAGTTTACATTTTCAGTTTTAGTGAGTTCACTAATCACTTCATATTTTCTCCTTTTTTCTTTTTAAATTTGTTCACAACTTCACAAGCATATGTCCTACTTATTTTGCCTGATTACCCTGTCAGGCTCTTGGGCCTCTCTAGGTGGTTGTTTTCTTTCTTCTAGAGTTTTCCAATCCAGGTTCTGTGTGTGAGCACACCTCACATTGTGAGAGCCCTGAAACTGTCAACACAATGGAGACACCCTTGGAGACTTTGAAGTGCATGGATGCTGTAAGCCCTACACCGAAGGCCTTGCTGAAAATCAGGCCACTCTTCAAAATTGCTGTGTTCTCAATGTCTGGAGAAATACTTTGCCCACAGGCTGGGCCTTAATTTATACTTGTATCTTTTTTTTCTTAATGACTGTTAACATGGAGAATAAGTGTACATATTTCTTAACTTCACCCTGGAAACCAAAGGTCAGGCTCTCTTGGATAGTGAATCTCTATCCCTCATGTTAACGAGAATATCCTTTACCAGTTCTGTGCAGCTGCATGAAACCACCTTGGGGTACACCATTTTTTTTTTTTAGGAGAGCACCTTACAGTCAGGGTTAAAGAAGAATAGATCTGAATTCAAGCCAAAATATTCTAAAATCCCTTATGCATCTCAAGAGCTTTTAAATAGTTTGCCGCAATTTAATCTTTATAAAATTACTTTAGGGAAATTAACCAGCATATATATATGTATACATATAAATGCATATATATATGTATACGTATATATGCATATATACGTATACATATATATGCATATATATGTATACATATATGCATATATATATGTATATATACTAAATATGGATAGGGTGGAGTAGAAAATCTAGCACTTTTCATAGAAATTACTCATAATAAAAATAAATCATTAGTCATTCAACAGATGCAGAAGAAAACAACACTGAGATTCCATCTTACTTCACAAAGAATGGCTGCTATCTAGAAATTAACCAACAACAAATGCTAGTGAGGCTATGGGGAGAAAGGAGCCCTTCCCCACTGTTCATGGAGATGTAGACTGGTACAACCACCACAGAGACAAGTGTGGAAATGTCTCAAAAAATTTGGATTAGAGATCCCATTTGACCGTACTATTTCCCTGCTAGGCATGTACATGAAATAATTAAAAGATTCATATCGCAGCAACATGTGTGCACCCATGTTCATAGCAGCTCAGTTTTTAATAGCTACATCTTGAAAACAACTCAAATGTGCATCAGCTGGAGACTGGATAAAGAAGATGTGCTTTTTCTATAAAACGTAGTGTTACTCTTCCATAAAGAATGAAAAATTTAGTTATTTATATTCAAATGCTTGTACCTTCAGCATGTACTGATGTGTGAAATAAATAGGTCACAGAACTGTAAATATCATATCTTTCCTCTGGTACGAGAAATGGAAGATGTAAATGAGCTCTAGAATATATGGTAGATATTGTGAAATAGAAGAGGTTCAAAGGCAAATGGGGTGTAGGGGTAAGTAACAAGGGGAAGAAAAATATGATGGTAATAAAAAGGGAAACAAAACTTGTGAACATAGGAGCTGGGGTTGTAGGGTGGGTGGGGAAATGGGAGAAATGAGAATTAAATTGTGCATACACTGGTACAAATTCTCAATACTGTGTATGATCATGACGTGTGTATATAATGTACCAATAAAGATTCAAATTTAAGAAAAATAACCCAATCTTGAAAAATATATGTTCGACTCCATAACTTCTGACTAAAAAAAGTCCATTTAATTTTAGCTTTATATAATCCTTTACTTCTATGAAAATACTGGATGCATTTTCAGAAAATTTTGTTTTTGTTTTTGGGATTGAACTAAAACTTACTTAAATGATACATTACTACATGTTTCATTGTGTATAAATAAAAACTAGAAAGTTACTTCTTGACATTGACTATAGTAAACCAGAAATGTAAATAATTTGTTTCATCCATCTAATTTTTTTTTTTTTTGAGACAAGGTCTCGCTTTGTAGTTCAGGCTGGTCCTGAGCTCACTATGGAGCCCAGGCAAGCCTCGAACTCAGCAATCCTCCTGCCTCTGCCTCTCAAGTGCTGGGATTACAGGTGTGAGCCACCACGCCTGGCTCTGTGGTATGTGGTATTGATTGTTGGTGGGTGTGAGTCTCCACGCCCAGCATTGTATGTGGTTCCCGAGGATCAAACTCAGGACCTTGCGCTTATAAGGCAGGTGTCGGAACCACTGAGCTAAATCTCCAGCCCTCGTCACTCTAAATTCTTTTTTTTTGTTTTGTTTTTTTGAGACAGGGTCTCGCTTTGTAGTTCAGGCTGGCTCTGAGCTCACTATGTAGCCCAGGCAAGCCTCAAACTCAGCAATCCTCCTGTCCCTGCCTCCCAAGTGCTGGGATTACAGGCGTGAGCCACCACGCCCAGCTTCTAAATTCTTAATTAACACAAAAAATTTATATTACTATGTGTGAAATATAATTTATCTACAATTAATTCTAGCTCTAAGTAACTTTTACCCAGGAAGGATGGATGAGCTTTCAGATATCTCTAGCTAAGTGACTAGACCTTGAAACATACTCTTAAGTGAAATAAATCACCCCCACGTTGAAATACTGCATTGCTTTTATGGTACGAGAAAACAAGTGTGAATATAATGACTGAAATATTGGAATACTGGAACAAGGAGACAGGAAGAAAGTGTTCAAATGGGAAGGGGAACGAGGAAAGAGGGACCAGAAGAAAAGAGACAATAGAAAGGAAAAATGGAAACAAAGCTTTTTTACAGAGGGAGGGGAGGGCACTTGAAGTGGCAATGCGATGAAACAGAGCAAATTTATTTAAAATTTTTGACAAAAAACGTGAGTGAAGTATCTTCTGTGAGGAAAGAGAATACTTTTCATTGCAAGAAAATATCACAGCTCTCTTTCAGACAGTCTCACCTGGTCTGCTATTCAGGAAGAGTATACATCTCATTTTGCAGTCTCCGAGTTTATTCCCTAAGAACTGATATATCAAAATGTAAGCCCGCAATGCTACAGTGCTACCTTTATATAAATTAGATCCATTTTAGAACCAAATACCTAAAGCTGGAGAGAGGAAGATCCCATAAAATAGATTTGTCATTTTTGCACTCCAGTTCAAAGCTATATGATTTTCTCTATCACCATCAATTATCTTTCTAAAGCTGTCAAATGTGTTCCCTTTTACTTCTTATGCAGCCAGAAAATAGAAATGAGCAATGTGATTTTTTTTCATGGTAGATAAGTTATCAAAACAGAAATGGCTTTGAATTTGGTTATTCTTCCATAACATAATGGATTTGAAATTCCCAGGAGTTTTTGTAGGGAACATTTAGCAGTACTTATTTGGGAATGTCAAACAGTGAGCGTCCATGATACTTTTTTTCTATTTCACTATTTACACAGCAGCCTTTGCATTTCTTGGCTGGACCACACAGTTTCTCCGAGCACAGGCAGCAAGTCTGCCTCTCTAGATGAGCACTTCTAATGTTTCTTTCACACATTTGTCAAAAATTTATCATTATTAAGACACAGTTCAAAGCAGCAGCTGAATTTGGCTTCTAAATTCACAGGAGGAGTAGCTACACTTGGGATAGTTTTCTGTTGAGTATACATATGACCAAAGGATCATGTGATCTTACACGTAAAGTGATTTTACAGAATACAAAGAAAAGAGACAGAGGAGTCTTCAACCTTTAGTGAATAGAAAACACTTTGCCAATACAGACAGAACAAAGCTGAGACTGATTTTTGTCTATTATGCACGTCACATATTATTCCCAGAATGATTTAAGATATCTTACAAGGGTGATTAACATGGGAAGATAAGAATCGTATATCAGAAAAAAAAATGTGGGAACAAAATAGAATCAAGAGTTAACTATGTCATTATAACCCAGAAGCCTATGGTAGATAAGCCATACAAATAGATCTGAGGATAAATATAAAAGCTTGTAGGTTACAAGATTTACAATGTCCATGAGATACAAACAAAACGATTGCTAAGGAGAGAGTACATTGTACTTCACTCTTAAATCAGACAGCGGGTCCTCCAGAGGGTCCTTGTGAAAGCACTCTGAAGAGCAAAGGAGTCAGTGTACCCAGAATGTCACAGCCTGCTCTTAAGAGATGACAATTTCTTTGCCACAGACTCTCAAGCCCTTTCAGACACAATACTCTGCTGGGTAATTCACCTTCTTTATTTTTAAATACATGTAGAAATTATAGTCATAGAAGAATATCTTTAACTGTCTGAAAACACTTGCTAGGTTTACTTTTAAAATTAAAAAGCAAGAGTCACATATTATAATACAACTGAGTGTTATTCAAGTCATAATCAGATTCCTTAGCTCTGTAGCACTTTAGAATTAAGTGGAGTCTCTCCTTTGGCTGAGGCATAACTTGGTGCCCAGACTTTCCTTTCTCTTTCCCTAGTGTCTTCTGAACTCTGCCCCTTCCAGTGATCGCCTCTGCCAATGGTTTCCCATCGTCTCTCACCCACATCATTCCACCCATCACCTCTTGAATTCTATTTTTGCTGTCAGTGTAATTATTTCATCCAAATGGGTTGTTCTATGTTGCGAATATTTTTTATGGATGTTCACTATTCAATATATTGCACTTGCTCTTGTAATTATTTATATCACTTTAAATGTCCTTCTCTTTACTGCACTGATGCCTTTTTTGAAGTAGCAACTTAAGACATTTAAACATTTCCCTTCGCAGTCCACATGCACATAGGTAAATTTGATACTCATGTTTGTTATCTTCTCTTTGAGTATTTTATTCTTCTTTTACACATCTTTTTTTTAACCTTTATTTCAGTATGAACTTTTTTTCCTACAATCACTTCTCTGACACTACCAGTCCTGGTTGCCTTAGGTTAAGCAAAAGTTGTTTTCCTCATATTTCTATTTTATCTTTATCAATATTATAGTATCTGCATTTTTTGTGACCCATGAGACTCTGAGCTTTCTTGGAAGAGTAAGTATGCTTTTGTTGTAGCTATAATTCAACTGGTAACTTTACCTGTACCAGGTAAGAACAGAAATAACTGTGATAACAAAGCTCACTCCATTATTATCAGGGATATCACACATTCACATTTTTATTTCTCACAAGAATTGTGTGAGACAAATAGAAATATTACCTCTACCTTATAAATAAGAAAAAAAGAGCCTAGAAGGCTAATGAGCTTCTCATATGCCATGTATCTATTGAATCCATACAAAACCCAAAGAGGAAAATAAAATAAACAGCTTCATTATTAAAAGATTATATGTAAAGGATATCACCTTTAAACTTAAATCAAAATAAAATTTGAAAGAGGTTTATTTTTAATAGTTTTAGATGATAAATCTTAATTAGAAAGAACCTGTGCAAGTCTTTACAAACAAGTTGAAGTCAATGAACAGAAAGAAAGAAAGAATGGAGCAAGCAAAATAATAATAGGAAACAGTGCCAGTGAGTTATGCCTAATTTTTATTTAATACAGAAAATTTGCTTGGCATTACTCCACTATGAAAATGACCGCATTACCTGGAACTATATTGTTTTAATTACTTTTCTCATTGCTGAAGCAAAATACCTGGTATCCAAAGGTAAAGGGAAAAGAGATTATGTTGATTTCAGTTTGTAGAAGTTTCAGTCCCTAGTGGGCTACCAACAGGGCAGAGTGGCACATGGTAAAGGAGCAATACTGCTTGGAAGCAGAAAAGACAAAAAATAATAAATAAAATAAAATAAAATAAATAAAATAACAATCTTAACAGTGTCATCCAGCCCTTTTGTTTTACCCAGAATACTAGGCTTATAGTGGCGTCAAACCAGTCAGTGTACTTGATTACATGCCATTAATCCAAGCATCACGTACTAGATTCAGACACCTTTAAAAAAAGCCCCATCTGAGACTTCACAAGATTTTAGGAGACCATCTGAACACAGACCATGACATTCCATGCCTGTTCCCCAAAAGACTCACGCATGTTCCTTTATGCAAAAGGCATTTAGTACATCATTAAGAGTTGCCAAGATACTAACCGTTTCAGCAATGTTGAAGTAAGTCTCAAATTTCCTTTGAAATTGAAGGAGAATTCTTAGCCATGCGCCTCTTTATAAACGGAAAGAAAGTCAACTTCCAACATTCAATGTCACAAGATAAACATTTGCATTCCAGAAGTTACAAACAGGGTGGGTGTATAAAGGAATGTGACTGAAACCTTTCAAAAGTCCAGCAGGAGAAACATTAAATCTCACCGTTTCCCTTCCAATACCCCTGGCAACCTATGGCAAGCTGTGAACTCCAAAGAGCTTGAGTGACACTTGTGGTGACACTTGTGACACTCCTGGTGTTTAACTCCCATGGCTTCTTTCTGGGGCCAGCTATGTTCCCTTGTTGGAGTTTTCCTTAGACGATCCATAGTTCTGGCTGCTTCAATCTTCCTGGGTCTTCACAGCACCTTTCACTTCTTATATCTCCCCTGCCCTCTCTGGGCACAATGCTTGGCTTCCTAGCCCTTCTTCGGATATGCAGGTGGAAGCCTTCCTGACCTCACAGCCTTGCACCGTGGTTGCTCCTAAAACCAGAACCATGGCGTTGGTGTCGTGGATTGCCGCCAGCTGGAGCCGCATCCAAGCTTCCTTCTCTCTTGCCTGGAAGGTCCCAGTGCCCAGGAATCAGATCACAAGGAACCTCTTCCCTCGTTTGCTCCATTCTGGAACAGGGTGCTCTGGGGCTGTCTTCTGAAAGCAAAGTCTTTCACTTCTGGAATTTTTTTTTTTTTTTTTTTTTTTTTTTTGAGACAGGGTCTCGCTTTGTAGTTCAGCTGGTCCTGAGCTCACTATGTAACCCAGACAAGCCTCGAACTCAGCAATCCTCCTGTCTCTGCCTCCTGAGTGCTGGGATTACAGGCGTGAGCCACCACACCCAGCTCACTTCTGGAATTTTGAGGCTGTAAATAGGGAAGTCCTGCCGCTTCTTGTGATGCCCTCAGGCCATCTTTTCTCCTCTTTTGTTCCTTCTCAGCAACCAAGTTCTCTTTTGCTCTGTCTTCAAGGGCCACAACTTCACTAAAGCTTCCTTTCCCATCAAACACAAAACCTCTTTAATCATTCTTCTGTGTCTCTGCTTTTTCTCAAAATAAATCTGACTAAAATCCCCTAGTAGCAGCCATTCCACTGGCTCAACATTATCAGATGCCCCTGAGGTTTCTTCCGCCAGATTAGTCCATCACCTTTCATCCCAGTCTCAGCCAAACTCTCTGGACATGACCGAAATGTGGACAAATTTTCTACCAACACGTAATGCACATTTTCTAGAGTTTCCCAGCCAATACGTCCTTCCCAGTAGACATCTGCTGAACCCATTCTTTACTGGCTTTCTGGACTTTTGAGCTCTAACCAGAATGTTCTATAGAGTATACAGCCTAAGGCACTCCAGATCAACTTTTTCAGTGAGTTTCTCTAAACCTTTCTTAACTTTCCCCCTTCTACAAAATATTTCCCAAGTCTTTCGAGCCACCCAGGTCATGTCACAGCAATGACCTCACTTCTGCCTCCAAGGGAAGGTGGCACATGCCAGATGGACAATAATTCACGGCAGCAGAAAACAGGAAAAGCAATAAAAGAAACTTAATAGAACTTCTCTGCTCCTTCTGTCCTGCCCTGACCATGGGGCTACACAGATTTAGTCATCAAATGCCCTTCGTCCTGCATCACACACTCTAGCATCTCATTTCTTACTAAAAAATATCCTCATGATTTTGCCTTCTCCTTCGCATAGTTTAATGTTTGACAAAGAATCTCTACCTTGTCTGTGCTTAGGAAACTAACATTCTCATCTCTAAGACTTGACCAGCTCCTAACATTTTCTTCATCATACTTTCCCCCAAGATGTTCTGTAGTTTTCATAGTCGTTTTTATGCAAGTACATCAGCTATTGTGTTTACCTCACATATTCTGGTATTATTTCTTCTCTGCACCATCAAGTTGTCCGATCTCTCTTTCATTGTCATTGTTTTGTAAAATGTCACATGAGACAAAAAAGAGACCAACTTAATGCTTTGTGCTTGTGTGGGAACTGAATAACATTTGTGTGATAGCGTGTCACAAGAGACATTGGTCTACAAATGCATCTGTTATTTCTGTAGAGATTTTTGTACTGAAGAACTGGGGGTTTAGCTTGTACTTCTACATACTATGGTTAATATAGCATGATACTGGAAACCTCAATTGTGTTTTGGAGGAGCTAATGATATTTAACTAACTGTGGTAAATAGAACCTTTCATATCAGAACATTAAAATGAGACTTCTTATACTTACTATGTATATATTATACTGTCTGTTTCTTATTTATTAAATTGTATAATGATAATAATAACCAGGTGCCAATACCATACTAATTTTACTGTCAAGGAGGCTGCAGGGAAGCGACGCAAAATGTTTTGTTTAAAGTCACACAGTCATGTGTAATCAGACTTCAGATTCAGAGTTTTGGTAGTGAAGGCTAAGATTTTATTCACAACCTTTATTACCTGTGCTATTTTAAATGAATGATGGAACTAAACGCCTGGATATATGAGATTTCCTGCCCATTGTACTTTTCCAATAAAATAATACAGATGACTAAATTTTAGAGCCCTGTTACTTAATGTTAGACATAAATGAATAAAGCCTAAATGTTAGCTTTGATAATTGAATAAAACATACTAAACAAAATACCTAGAGAAATGTGCAGATTACTTAATGTGACCTTCATTTTAATTTAAGGACCCATCCTGCACTGACGTGAAATACTTCTACTTGAATATAAACTAAGTTATTTTGTTATCATGTATTTACTCTATTAATATATATTATACATAATATATTATATTATACACATATATAATATATATTATATAAAATATATATTATACATTATATATATATATATATGTTTTATATATATAAAACACATATTGGTCTTCAGTGCTCTTACACCCTTCCATTTTCTTCCATCCTCAGATCCCCTTCTCAACTCCAAAAATAAATCTCTGATTTGTCTAATTTAGAGAATTCTAAGAATTCAATGCTTTTCCTGCCTGTTCCTTTCATTTCTGTTGTGTTTTGCCCTCTTATCTCTTTTATTTCACCTATAGGAGCTTGTGTTTATTTTCTCAACCCCGTGTATATTTATTTACACAATCAACACTTAACTTGAGCAAAGTGTGACTTACTGAGTAGGATACAGAAATGAAAATCTTGTCCAAAATCTGTGTTCATAGGAATCTCAAAAGTGACAGAACTTACAAATAAATAATCAACTAAATGCTGGATTTAGTAAGATACCGGTAGGTTACTGAGAAATAAACTCTAAGGTAATGTATTGTCAAGCAGCTGTCTAGGAGAAGAGAATACTTAGCATCTTTTTGGTAGAAAAGACATTTGAAAGTATAAAATTTAGCTGAGGTCTTCAGGGATATATATACCATATATATGGTATTCATCACACCATTCTGACTGCCCAGAGATTTTTCAAGAGGTATTTGGGTTTCAGGGAGTCTTGTTTGTTTGATTCACACTGAGTTATGTCTTCATCACTTTTCTTATTTCTTATTTATTTATTTATTTATTGAGACAGGGTCTCGCTTTGTAGTTCAGGCTGGGCCTAAGCTCATTTTGTATCCCAAGCAAGCCTGGAACTCAGCAAACCTCCTGCCTCTGCCTTCCGAGTGCTGGGATTACAGGCGTGAGCCACTATGCCCGGCCATCTGTTGTATGTGGTACTGACTGCTGGTGGGCATGAGTCGCCACGCCTGATATTGTTGTATGTGGTTACCAAGGATTGAACCAAGAACCTTGCAGTTGCTAAACCGGCACCGGAACCACTGAGCTAAATCTCTGTCCCATCACTTTTTATATTTTAAATTAATACATATTTGCCATACATAGTGATCACCTTCATCAGAAGTATATGAACCCCTACATAATATATCTTAATTCCTCTTTTTTCCATTCTCTCTCCCTTCAAATCTTCTTGCTTTCACCATTTAAAAAAGCTTTGCTTTCCTTTTTCCTTCTATTTTTCTTTTTTTTTAAATCCTTTTATCTTCTTCCCTCTCCCCCACCTCATTCCCCTTCCAATTTGAATGTATTCCTTCTGCTTCCCATAACTATCTTCTCTTTGGGTTCCTCACACAAGAGACACAATGTGATATTTAAACTTGGGAGACTTGAAGTCCATCCATTTACTTAAAACTGACTCAGTGTTGTTCCTCATAGCAGAGTAGTACTCCACTGTGTGTGAAGACCTTTTTTCTATTCATCTTTCAATGAGCATATGGGCCATTTCCAATATTTAGTTATTATAAACTATTCTGCTGTCAACACAAGTATGTGTATATCACTGTGGTCTGAAGCTTTAAATTCATTCAGGAAATTATCTAGAAGGAGGAAAAAGAGGTATTTGGGGAACAGTAGTGATCCCACTAGAAAAAGACTTTTGTGCTTGTTTTACTTCAGATGAGAAATGACTAGGATCAGATTAAGATGAATGTGGCTGGAGAGAGGGGTGTGGATAGAATGGAGACTGATTTTAGACTGCCTGTAAATTGCATTAGAAAGTGCACGGAGCTGCTTTCAAATTATTTAAGAGTCATATAGATTTTAAATTGATGTACCACACACTTACTGACATAATGTGTCACGACAGTTTTATATATATATATGTATATATATACATATAAATATATATATATATTTCCCCTTTCAGGTAAAATCTATCTGAAAATATAAAGGTGTTTTAAAATATATTGAATGCAAACAAACTATTGAACTCCCTAGTTTTTTTTTTGCATTTTAAAACCTAAATAACCCTTTTACTCAAGTTATGTGAAATAATTTCTCCTGAGATTACACAGCATACTTTCATTTTCAAAAGCAAAAACCTAACAAGTAACTAATACGTTACTATTTTCTTTTAACATTTTAATTGATTTCTTTTATAGAGCATCTCATTTTTATTTCTTTGTTTCTTAAAAGTTTTTGTTCCCTAAAAGTGTTGCATGGTATTTGTAGTTTATATTTAAATATGATTATCTTAGATTTTGAATATATTGGAATAATAAATATATCATTAATAAATTACATCACCAAAAAACCAGAACCTCATACTGATTGTTTATAAATTTAGAGTCGAAACATCCGTCTGGAAGTTCAGTTCTGCAAATCTCCTTGGGAGAATTTACCTGAACAAGAATTCTGTGGTGTGTTGTGGGCGGCTCCCTGCACTTGATAGTGACTCCTAGTCTTGAAAATTAAATTTGTATCACTTGCGTCATGATCGCCTTCACTTTATATTCTAACAGCATGTCGGTAGTCAATAGGTAGATGGACCTATTGATAGTTTGTTCGTTTGTTTTTTTCATATGCCATTTGTCGTGCTCCTGCCAGCGTCTGTGAGTTCCAGTGGTTTTTCTTGACTCGTCCCAGTTGCTAAGTAACATGGAAAAGTACAGCTGCAGATTCGCTTCCTTCAAACTGCGGCTCCTAAATACGAATAAAATCATAGACATTCTATTTTGGTGTCGAGGACTCACCACTTTCAGAGCCTCTGTGTCAGATTCTCTGAAGCGTAATGGGGGAGGCAGTAAAATTACAGACCACAGAGTACTTCTAAGAAATATTTGCTCCGTTCTTTTTTCCTCCAGATTCAATAAGATTATTTCTCTTCTACCTTTAGCATTCAATTAGAATCCTGTAATGGACAAACTGAATTAAGAAGCAAGAGGCCCGCTTGCTTGATCTTAAGCAAATCATCCATTTCTCAATAATTTTTCCACATTTCTTAATGTGTAGTGTACGAAATGAAATAGTGAGATGTGGTGATTATTCTTTCTCTTCTTCCTGGCAGAATCTGTAGCATAGTTGTGTCTAAGGTCACCAAACCCTCAATTGTTTTAGTTCTATATAAACTTCATAAAATTTTCTTAGCATTTGTGTCTCATCTCTTCTTGGATTTCAGAGAATAGAGATCAAAGACATCCAGAAGAGAATTCTACTTTTAAACATCTCAGTTTCTAGACTGTGTTTGGATCAGTGAAGGCATCATATAATAATAATGTGAACTAATGACCCTTGGACAGTGGTCTCGGTCATTTCTCTTTGCCTATCCATAGTGAGTCTACGTCTCAATTCAGGTCACAACTTGCAGAATGCAGCAAGTTGTATAAGATTTTTTTTTCTTCCTTCTCTTTAAATTAGAAGTTCCTAGTTGCCTTAGTAAGACCTCTCTTGCAAGAAGAGTTACTGTGATTTTGTTGAATTTTTGGCATAGGATACATATTCTTGTCGTTTATATCTATGAGCATTAATCTCTGTCCCTCTTTAGGCTATCGCTTCCCACAGAGAATCGTTTTGTGCATTTCATTTTTAAATTTCCAGGACCCAGCACATTTCCTGGCATCTTACAGTTACGACTTATTTCCTTTTTACTAGTAAAAGTCAAAATACTTCAGGAAATATATCCTATGGCTAATGGAGAAATATTTTTAAAAATACTTCTTTTTCAAGCAAAATTGCATGGGAACAATCTTTTTATGTTCTGTATTCTCATACAACTATGGTCAAATTCTTATATATTTTCCTAAAATCTCTCTTGCCTCTAATTGTATTGGAAAATGTAAATTGAAAATAAACTATCATTTAAGATTCTTTCTCTTTTTGTATCATCATGTAAAGCAGATATGTGATACTGAGAATAACTGACAGACAAGTTATCTTTTAGTTCAAGGGGATTTTCATATTACTCTAATGTTTGTAAAATACATTTTGGATAAAATTTATTGGTTATGGAAAAGTTTGAACCTAATGTATAGTTAAACAGAGTGTCTAATAGTACCTTCTTCTCACATATCAGTATATCATTACTATGTAATATACATGTTATTAGTAAATTATATATTTTATTATATATGTGTGGTGCATATATGCAAATTACCCCTGAAAAGTTCCCTGTAGGACTAAAGAAATGAAGTAGAAATAAGGAGGTAGAAATAAAGTTCAGGTGATCAAAATTTTTTGCTTATTGAAATAGGGCCAGCCAATGAGAAACGTGTATTGTCTATTTCATTCAGCTGTAGTTTAGATCTGCAATGTTTTCCAAAGGAATAGGACCTGTCCAGCATGGACTAAAACCTATAAAAATGTGAGCAAAATGAATATTTTACAAATATGATTATATCAGACAGCTATTACAGTAGCTGAAGTTGATAAAAAACAAATTTGTCCCATCCACCTGTCTCATAGTCCGAGCTTTACCGTGTGATTTTCTGCTGGGCTTCTTACAGTGTGTGGATTGCAGCAGTCCTTCCATTGTTCATCGGGAACTAAAACTCCAGGTTCAGAAAATATGTCAGCAAATGCAATGTCTTCACTCTCATTTTCTTTATGCCTACAAGTTTCATTGACTTGAGAAATGGTTTCTCTTTTTTATTTCAAGCTCCATTAATCATTTTTAATATTTTGCTTTCTCTAGATTACTAGTAATTTGTAGCAATAATCCTTTGATATACATCACCCATAAAAAGGACAAAAAATGGAATTCTTTTCCTTTTCATTTTTGTTATAGTTTTGTCCTGTTACTCCATTAGCCCTTTTATTAAAAATTGAAATCTTTATATTCTTTGAAAATGTTCTCTGTTATTAGTAATTGTCCTCTTCCTTTTTGTTCCATTGTCTCTTTCTGGGACTACTATTATCTACTTTTTGATCTGTAAATTGGCTGTCCAATTTATTTAAACTTTCTCTTTTACTTCTGTGTTCTGCTTATTTTATTCAACATATTCCAGTCATTTCATTTCTCTTGAAACTTCTTAGCATAACTGTTTTGGGAATTCCATCTTTTTCTTCACATCTTATTATTATGTTGTTTGCTAACTCACAGATCCTGTACTTTTAAATTTTGACTTTGATGAATTAGTTTTAAGTATTTTTCAGTTGTCAAAATTTCTACAAAATTCCTTTCCACCTGTTTGTTTCAAATTGTGTATTTCATGTTCAGTCCTCAGACCTTCTTTCTCTTATGTATCTATCTATCTATCTATCTATTATTTGGAGCTGGGAATCAAACTTAAGGTTTCCTCCCCATTTGCGAGGTAGACACTATACCACTGAGCTATCTCTCTTCCCCTTTTCCTATTTTTAATTGTCCTGATTAAAATTTGTGTTATCACTTTAAATTCTGTCTTACTCTTTTATTCTTGGAACTATGTTAATCAAAATATTGTGCTTTAATTTTGAAGTGCAAATGCTAAATACTCAACAAGAATCCTATACGTAAGCTAAACTTTCATCATGAACTCTTCTGGATTACTATCTTTACCGTGGATAGGCACATTGTTTTAATTAAGTATCCCAAATCATTTTTGATTTATTTTATGTAACAGCTGCCATAATTTTGAGACATTGAATATTAGTGATTAATTTGATTAATCTAATAGTTGCTATGTATTCTTCTTTAGTTCAGAAACTTCAATTTATTTCTGTAATAAGTCTATACACAGAATCAACTGCAATACATTTTTCTTCAGATTGACTGATCTTTATAACCAAAATTTCACATTAACCTTTTATTAAAAAGTTATACTGAAGTCTATTTTTTCTATCCCTTCAGCTATGTTTCATCTCTTAGCAAATTGAGTTATTTTTGTCAACTATTATTTAAAATCTAAAAAGGAATTAACTTTCTCATAAGTTAACACAACTAATATATACTTTCTTATTTTATTTGTTTTTTCCATCTAAAATCCTTAGACTAAGATAGCAGACTGATTTAACTGAGCAATTTAATTTCATGATTAAATTTGGGTGCTTATGCAATTTTAATGGTAATAATATATATGAGTAATCTCTTCATTGTTATGTAGATCTTTGTTCTTATTCTGAAATTATATTTTTTCAAGAAATTTGAAGTGATCTTTGCACCTACTAAAACCATTATTTAGAAATCTGATTACATTTTTATATTATTCATTGATTTTGTTAAATCACAAGCATATTTTTCACATGAAAACACAATTTTAGATATAAAGTCTTAACAAAATGTTTAAAATTCATTTCCATTTTCATCCTCCTTTTTTCTTCTTTCCCCCTGTACTCATTGTTCTTGCATTTTGTCTATAAATGCACAAACACACACACACACACACACACACACGCAGACACTCATACCAACATGCCAATGCATCCCTAGATATTTGTTAGATACATTATATCAATAACCAAAGCAAAGACAATATGCCGTTTGATGTGAGATCTTTGCTAACATTTTTAGTAAATTATTACTTCTTGTGATAGTTCCTGTGCTATTGGCAAGAAGTCTTTGCTTGGGCCTGAGGGTTAGCTCAGTGGTTCCAGCGCCTGCCTTGCAAGCACAAGGTCCTGAGTTTGATCCCCAGTAACCATATACAATGCTGGGCATGGAGACTCACACCCACGTACCATCAATACCACATACCACAGTGCTGGGCATGGTGGTTCACTCCTGTGATCCCAGCACTCGGGAGGCAGAGGCAGAAGGATTGCTGAGTTCGAGGCTTGTCTGGGCTCCATAGTGAGCTCAGAGCCAGCCTGAACTACAAAGCGAGACCCTGTCTCGAAAAAAAAAAAAAAAAAGTCTTTGCTTATGATAAATATCTTCAAGAGTTCTGGCTATTTTCCAGCTCATTCAGTGTTTTTGTTTTAATATTTAGATCTTTGACCCATTTTGATTTTAGTTTAGTGCATGGTGAAAGATGTGAGTCTAGTATTAATGTTTGAAAAATTGAAACCCAGTTTTTCCAGCACCATTTATTGAAGAGACTATCTTTCTTCCAGTGAAGGTGTTTGGCTCCTTTGTCAAAGGTAAGGTAGTTGAATGTAATTGTAATTGCTTCTTCATTTTCTAATTTGTGCCACTGATATTCTGGGTTTTGGGTTTTGTTTTGTTTTGTTTTGTTTTGCTATTGTCATGCTATTTGCATCCCAATAGCTTTGTAGCATAATTTCAGGTCTAGGACTCTGATGCCCCTGGCATACCTTTGTTTACTAGAATTTCCTTTGCTGTTTTCTGATTTTAAATAAATTTTAAAATTGTTTTCTCTAATATGGTGAGATATGGTGTTGTATTTATTTATTTATTTGTTTGTTTGTTTGTTTGTTTGTTTTTTGAGACAGGCTCTCGCTTTGTAGTTCAGCCTGGCTCTGAGCTCACTATGGTGCCCAGACAAGCCTCGAACTCAGCAATCCTGCTGTCTCTGCCTCCCGAGTGCAGGGATCACAGGCGTGAACCACCACGCCCTGCATGGTGTTTTAATTTTAACTGGTATTTCATTAGATCTCTATAATAATTTTGGAAATATGAACGTTTTCACTATGTTACTTATTCCTTCCCATGAACAATGGTTATTTTTCTATTTTCTCATCTTTATCACTTTTACTTTTATTTTAGCTTTGTATTTTTTATTGTTTAATTGAATTCTTTATTCGTACATTTTATATACAGTTCACATCACACTCAACATTGAGCAATTTCTACCAGTATATGATAAAAGTTGATACTCATTTTTATTCATATCCCTACCACCCACAACCCCCCACCCCTTACATATGTGCTATTTCCTTTTCTTTCAAAATTATATTTATTCTTTCCCTTCATTACATTCCTCCACCATATTCCCTTTGAAGATTTCTTATTTTACAAAATCTATCATACATTCTAGAACTCATTTACATCTACAGGTTCTCATACCAAAGAAAAGATATGGTATTTACATATCTGTGATCTATTTATTTCACTTATTAGTGTGTCCTCAAGGTGTATCCATTTGCACATAAGTGACTGAAACTTGTCATTCTTTATGGCAGAGTAATGCTCCATTTTATAGAAAACCCATATCTTTTTTTTTTTTTTTTGAGACAGAGTCTCTCTTTGTAGTTCAGCCTGGCCCTGAGCTCACTATGTAGCTCAGGTAAGCCTCAAACTCAGCAATCCTCCTGTCTCTGCCTCCTGAGTGCTGGGATTACAGGCATGAGACACCATTACCTGGCAACCCACATCTTCTTTATCCAGTTTGCAGTCAATGGGCATCTGGGTTGTTTCCAAGATTGGGCTATAACAAACTGAGTTGCTATGAACATGGGTGTACATATGTCTTTACGATATGATGCTTTTACTTTCTTTGAGTATATTCCTAGCAGAGGAATAGCAGGATCAAATGGGACCTCTAATCAAGTTTTCTGAGCAATCTCCACACTGATCTCCAAAATGGTTGTACAAGTTTACAATGCCACCAACAATGGGAAAGGATTCCTTTCTCTCCATGGCCTCACCAGCACTTATTACTGGTTGATTTCACAATAGCAACCATTCTTCGTAGAGTGAGGTGAAATGTCAGTGTTATTTTCATCTGCCTCTCTCGTGGATGTGAACCATTTCTTCACATGCTTCTTGGCTGCTTTGACTTCTACCTCTGAGAAGTGTCTGTTCATTTCAGGTGCCCATTTTTGATTTGGTGCTTTAAATTTGGGACAGATTTATTTAAGTTCTTTATATATTCTAGATAGTAGTTCCTTGCCTGACAAACAACTAGTAAAGACTTTTTCCCATGTTGCCTTTTAGCAATGCCAGTGATTCATTTTGCTGTGCAGAAGCTTCTTAGTAGGATGAGATCCCATTTATTGATTTATTCTTTTAGTTCTTGTGCTATAGAGGTTTTGTTCATAAATACTCTGCCTAATCCAGTGTCTCCAACGTTTTACCTAAACTGCAGCAGGTTTATTGTTTCTGTTTTAATGTTTAAGTCTCAAATCCATTGTGATTTTAGTTTAGTACATGGTGAAAGAGATAGGTCTAGGTTTAGTTATTTGCCAATGATATAATTTTCTATCTAGAGGATCCTAAAACTCAACCAAAAGTCTGCTAGTAGTCTAGCTGGGTACAAGGCCAGTGCTCAAAAATCAACAGCTTTTGTCTATACAAACAACAGACTCACTGCAAGAGAAATTGGGGAATCAATCCCTTTCACAATAGCACCCAGAAAAATGAAATATCTAGGAATCAATCTAACAAAAGGAGGTAAAAGACCTCTACTCTGAAAACTACAGGGCTCTGAAAAAGGAGATAGAAGAGGATATCAGAAAATGGAAAGGCATTGCTTGTACCTGTGTAGGGAGAACCAATGTCATCAAAATGGTTATACTCCCACAACTGCTATACAGATTCAATGCAGTTCCAATTAAAATCCCAGCACCATATTTCACAGAGCTAGAGAAAATAATCCAAAAATTCACCCACAACCACAAGAGACCTAGAATAGCAAAAGCAATTCTAAACAACCAGAACATGGCAGGGGGGATTACAATCCCCAACTTAAAACTCTACTATAAAGCTGCTGTGGTTTAAAAAAAAAAAACTGCACAGTACTGGCAAAGTAACAGACCCAAGGACCAGTGGAACAATTAGAAGATCCAGAAACAACTCTGGATACGCTAAGCCACCTTATCTTTGGCAAAGGATCCAAACATCCTCACCGGAGGAAAGACAGCCTCTTTAACAAACGGTACTAGAAAAACTGGGCTTTAACCTGCCAAAAATTTAGATGTAGTTTAAGTTCATGGTCTAAGTATGTATCAAAAGGTCTACTCCTGGAGTAAAATGGAGAGTCAATCATGAAATATAAAGTATTCCATCATAGGTACAGCCCTTTGTCTAATTTGGATGAGAACATTTACTATTTTTTCAGTATAAATGATATGATTTTTATTCTAAGTACACAGTTTCTTGAGGAGACTACATGTTTGAGTATATTTCCAAATGCTTCCTCAGTAATAATATTTTTTTCTTTTTATACTAATTTAGAAAGGTGTTTTATTAACCTGATCATTCATTTCAATATAACTAGAAAATAAACGTGTAAAAACTAAAAATACTGAGTCTTCCCATTTAATTACACTTATTCTTAATATTTATTGCTACATAATCATTTATTAATGTTAAAGTTAATAAATTACTATATTAGTATACTTAGATATTATAATATGGTAATGTTGGTACATATTACATATATAATAAAATATCTTTGGAATTCTCAGTAAGTTCTAGTGGGCTAAAGTTTTATGAGGCTGAAATTCTAAGAAGTGAATGTTCTAATATTCTCTCTCTGAAGAATGGTTCAGGATGTCCCAAGATTCACCTTCTCACACAATAAAGTTTGATGTCTCAAGAAGATAAATGTCTCATGTCTGTGTTTAAAAATTCTAAAGTTGATTATCCCTTATGTTCAGTGTAGTGATACTTGCTGAGTATTTAGCATCCCTAAGCTAGTGACTGTCCAAAGGCAATGCTTAGGTGTTTAAGAATCTTCTTTATGGCCTAGAAAGGATTAATCTTACGTCACTTACAAAACATATCTTTGAGTCATACAGCCACCAAATAATTATTCAAGAGTGAAAATTTAGGTAAGGAAAGAATAGTACCTTGAACTTCCAAAAATAATTTTTAATATTTTTAAAATTTGTTTTTGCAAAAATTTTTAGATATTTTGTAACATTGAAGTAAATTGCACATTGATTTATGTAACACATTTCTTTTCCAATGAAAATTTTTCTTCTCTTGAAAATGGATATATGTATTGGTTCTATATTTTACTAGTAAAACTGAATCTGAAAATAACCTTATATTTATGAATGAGGCTAAACACTTATCTGTGAAAGAGGTTCTCTGAACTATATATATTCAGCAGTGAAATATTTCAGCATTTGCTAAGAATGTCTTGTTCCAGAAAAAAGGTAATAATATTAATACATATTCAAGCAAACTTAGTTAATGAAGAAGTTAGAGATTAGGGTCTCTACACACATCTGTACTCATTTCTAACCATAGGCAGCAAGTTTGAGATTACAAAATTTGCTAGGTAGACATAGAACACAGTTCAAGCTATTATTCTGCAGTTAGTTTATTACCATTAAAAGATGCACATTTAGATCAGCTAAAGAATAAGTACAGTGGAAAGAGTCCAAGAAGGTATAAAATACAGAGCTTCCATGGTCCTGTCCCTAGGAAGTCAGGATATGTTACTATTCTGGCATATATGTGACAATATGCAGAATATATTATGAACTATGAAAATTGTCATAAATATCAGGGTCCAGAATATCTTCCCTGTATTTATTGATATGTGTTTATTGTCCATACTAATGTTATTCTATGTCTCACCATACATCAAATCTAACCTCTTTTTTTTCTCTTCCAATTATCCAGCAATCACTATGTACCTTCCTCCAAATGACCAAATTTTAAATGAAGACCTTGATAAATTTATCACTGATAACTTCAGTGTAGAAAATAAACATAAGAAAAACAAAATTATATCAATATGCTCAGCACTGAATCTGTTTCTCCAAAAATAGAATAGCTTTGTATATACCTTTGGAAAATATATGCCTTAGTGTTTTATATTTTTTAAAGATTCAGATGTAAAATTCCTACTTTCATATTAACTGCAAACTTTACCTTAAACATTTGGAGACTCATGAGGCTTTATACCTGCTTAATCATAGAACTGGGCTTCAAAATGAAGAATTTGCAAGAAGAATTTGTAATATTAAAGTATACCTCAGGCTCTCAATATTATGTGAATCAAACTGTAGAAATTATTATGGTACATGACACTGACTTCAATATCTTAAAAATCTAGTTTTCATTAATTTCCCAACATATACTGAAGAAAGAGAAGTGATTAGTTGAAGAGAACGATATTTTTAATATCACTGAGTTGTGTAGTGCAGTGAATAAAACATTTTTTTCTATTGGGAGAAATTGTTTTGCATCAGGAATGGTATGAAGCTCTATTGCAAAATAGAAAGACACACAGGAAGTTATCCTAACAGACTGCTGAAGAAATGGGGAAAGAATTGCTGTTTTATGACATCTTGTATGAGTGCTTCAAACAGGAGGAAATTCTCTAACGGAAGAGAAAACACGTTCTAAATTGGTTATTTTGCAAGTTAAAGGACAGGAAAGTCAGTACAGCAAAATCCTAACAAATATCACACAGTAATATTAATTTTGGGGACATTTTATAATACAAATGCCAGAAGGTCCAGATACTGAAATAGAGAAAAGTAAACAAATATATGAAGATGAATAACTAATTAAAAGAATAAGAAATTAACACTGAAGTACTTTTGCAGAGAATGAGCTTAGTAGTATTTTTATCTCTCTCATCTAAACCCGTTTTTATAAATTTGAAGCATCTGTTCTGTTCTACTTCTTAACTTACAGTGTTTAATTGCATTGATTCCCCTTACATATAACAACATAGCAGGGAGAATACCATTTGTTCCTTTCCTACAACCAAATTTATAAATTTGTATTTCAAGCAGATGAATGTAAGTTTGAAATTTATTAGAACCATGAGAAATTTTACAACCACTTTCTATACACAGTGATAACTTTTAAAAGTATTCGGTATCTAGGTCAAAACCTCTGGTGTTTGATATGTCATGAAATTACTATTGTTATTGTGCTTTGGAGATAAAAGTGATTTCTTATGCTTGTACCCCATCATACTGACTTAGTCTCTTCAGGTTGCAATAACAAAATACCATAAACTTGACTACTTATAAAGAACAAAAATAAATTTCCTATCCCTATGAAAGCTGGAAAGTCCAAGATCAACATGACACGGATTAAATATCTGTAAGGGTCTTTTTCCTCATGGATGATTCTTTTCACTGTGCCTTCACAGGGTGGAAAGGAGAATCAACTCACCTGTACATATTCCATAGATGCATTTTATATTCTCAATTATGAGGGCTTCACTCTAATGGCAGTCATATTCCATGAGGTCCTACCTCCTATCATACAGAATGTGCATTTATTTTTAACTTAATTTATCCTTAACACAAATTTTAGAGGACACAAATATTGAGTGTATATGTCAAAAATCACTTTTGTTTTCATACCTTCTACAATTAGTTAAGAGCACTGAAAACTATGTTTCTCATTCATTTCTATTTTCCTCCACCTTTCCTAAATCTTTATTCTGATATATTTATTCATTCATTCATATTCTACTTCAGCTTTTTCTTTTCTAACTCTCTTAGAGGACAAACAGACTTCTCCTCTTAATACTTTTCTTATAAACTCACCTTATTCAATGTTATAAAAAATACAATTGTTTAGCATGGCTACCAGTGAACCATTTGAAATGACTGTTAAACTGCTTATGGAAGGTCTAAAAATAATCATCCTCAAAACACAGAAACATAATAATAACATTTGTCTATATTTTTATTAAATTTTAGTCTCATTAAAAGTTGGTTAAAAATGAAATGCATTGTGCCCGCTTCAGCAGCACATATACTAAAATAATGAAATGCATTATGAAGGGAAAATGTAATACACTCTTGGGATACATGTCTTATTTAGGATGCGATCATCATCATTTTGGTGTACCGCACAGTGTATTAGCAATCCGGAAACAGAGACCTGCTTCAGGCTCCTCCTCCTCCAAGCAGTTACTTGGAAAGTCACCTACATCCTCGGGCTTCTTTCAATAGCATCAGCAAGAAGATAGCCTGGACGACGCTTTGGACCCTTGCAGTACAGTGAAAAATTATGCTTGTCAATGATAATCAAATGCATATTGTTTAGAGAATCCATTTGTTACTTGAATGTAAATTTAACATTCACACATTAGAAACCAATACAATAATGTATGGCACACTGAAGATTCAGAGAGTAGGTCATTTTCCTGAGAAGCATAGAACTACTCTATGTAATCTCTTTCAGGTCTCACATTTATTGATTGGTTTTTAGAGCATAGGATCAAGAAGAAACTTCAAATTCCATAAAGACAGGGATGTAGTATACACTTTTTAGACAACAAGGGCTTTACTAACAGAATGGCAGATATTTGATGTGTTGCAAATGGTTATGTAACTAAGTAAATTATCTTCTAAATTATTTACTTTTGCTGGCACTATTGTAGAAGTAAGGGATGGCAGTCCACACAAAGATATGAGTCAGCCTTCTGCCTTTTTATTATTCATATTTTCATGGAGAAATCCCATTAATGTTTAAGCAAACTTGGAAAAACATGGAAGAGTCTACACAGAAAACTCCACGTGAATTATCTGAAGGCCAATTAGCATAGGCTCTAATCAAGGCGGAATGACCATTGCAGGAAGAGGTTATAACATCAGCATTGGATTAAAGATTCAGATAAGAATAACACCGGAAGACATAAATAGCTGCTCATGTCAGTGGCATGGGGATAAGTGCGAGATATAAAAGGAGATGGAGGAGACAGATCATTAATGGTATTTTGTATTTTACTGAAGTTATTGGATTTTATCCTGGGGATTTCAGGTTGGGTGGTGACCCTCTCACAAGCATGTTTAAAAAGATTCTTATATCAGCAGCGTGAAGGAAGATCTGACAGGGATCTAAGTGGGATGAACATTTAATAGATAGGAGGAGAGATGCAAAGAGCAGCATAGACGGTGCACATTAGTGAGCTTCCCAAAATGTTTACTGAGTTGAAATGAATTGAAGAAGTTTGCCGGAACTTCACTTTCTCACTTCTTATTTTTAGAACATGTCAATAGCAGTTCTTCATTGGATTGCTTCAAAGTTGCTCCACCAAACCCCAGTGAGGGTGACACAGTCGAAGTCCAGGTGAGTGACCCGTCTCATCACGGATGCTGCAGAAGGTGTCATCAAACACTCCTCTGCAGATGGTCCTGTTCTTCGAAATGGTCTTTATTGGCCTTGAGTCTCATGCTGCAGCTCTGATGCCCAAAAAAGGAGCCTGTGTTTTGTCTTGGATTCAATGTACCTAATTTATTCCCTTTGCATCTGGACAAGTTATAGAGCAGTAATTGTGTCCAATTTGATTGTTATAATCATAGTCCTTAGACATTTAATTCTGAATGCTCACAGGTATTTGGATTTCCTTAGGTAATTTCCAGGAAATTTCCTAATTACATAAATTGTTTAGCACTTTCTTGTCAATAATTTTGAAAATTAAGATACACCAACATGTAAACAGTCTATTTATGATTGAAAGCTGACTGCATATTTTTGGCACACTTTCAAATTTTTGTACATATGTCATAATAACACTGAGATGTTGATGAAAAGAAATATGTTTTTCTATTTCATAAATGAGTAGGTTGGTACAAATGATTGACATTTAAGAAGTTGATAAAAATGCTTCATTCAAGAAGTAAAAGAATATTCCACCAGTAAATATCATTATTTCAAAATCTATCATCTCATAATTGGTGGTGATATTTTAATATAACTGGCAATATAAAATATTATTATGCACAAAACTGTTGCTGCTTTAATACTTATGCCTCATATACTAAAAAACCTGAAAATAATGACAAAGCAATGGCAGCAAGCACCTTCTCGGACAGTGACACCCAAGACAGTGTTTCTATTAAAATGGAATCAGGGGCCCTGTGAAAAAGTAATAAATTCAGATACGAATCAAAAATGTGTGAAACTGATCTGAAACATCTTGTTAAGAAGCTTTAAAAAAGCCAGCAGGAAAATTATCAAAAGGTACATATACAGTTTGTGGAGGCTTCCATGGTTACAGTTTGGTAATTTGAGCAGAAAAACAAATGGATGTTACTGAAGAAATTAGTTGGCATTAAAAATTAATAACATGATTCATGTATAGGTTTATACTCAATAAAAAATGTATTCCTACTCATTTCTTTTGAATACCAGTTTACTGATGCCTTTGAAAACTGAGAAATAAAGAAATAAACCTTAAGGTTCATGCTAACAACATGCAAAATGATGACAGTGGCTGCCTCTTTTATTAGGAGAGATATTTTTAAAAGAAAGGACCTGGAGATTTAGCTCAGTGGTTCTGGCACCTATCTAGCAAGCTCGAGGTCCCTGATTTGATACCCCACAACCACATAGAATAATACCATAAGCAATCTGGACCACTTACCACAATGCCGGACATGGTGGCTCACACCTGTAATCCCAGCACTCGGGAGGCAGAGGCAGGAGGATTGCTGAGTTCGAGGCTTGCCTGGGCTACATAGTGAGCTGAGGGCCAGCCTGAACTACAAAGCGAGACCCTGTCTCAAAAAAAAAAGAAGGAGGTTAGCCTAACTATAGCTGAAGTCACTAATCAATGTTAATATTGAGATCATGAAAAAGGAATGCCTATGATATTTACAGCACATACATCATTTCAGTAAAAATTGATGTAAAATAATTCAATATATTTCTGAATTTATAAAAGCAAACAATAGAGAGAGTTTATCATCTTTGGAAATGTTGAATGATATAGTGGTAGAAATTAACATGTCAGATGGTTGACAAAATACAAAACTCAAATATATTAGAAAGCTAACTACAAGCCAGAGGCTTCTCAGTTAAAATAATAAATATTTGTAGAGCCGGGCATGGTGGCTCATGCCTGTAATCCCAGCACTCAGGAGGCAGAGACAGGAGGATTGCTGAGTTCGAAGCTTGCCTGGGCACCATAGTGAGCTCAGGGCCAGCCTGAACTACAAAGCGAGACCCTGTCTCAAAAAAATTAAATAAATAAATAAATAACTATTTGTAGTCAATTGCAATTTTTTAAGCACTCATAGGAATTGGTCATGGTTTATTAAGGAGTTTAAGAATTTATCAAGACTTGGGTAGCACAGGTATAGAAAGGTCAAACTAAATATGGACATTGCCTACCAAAGAAGTGTGTTAGGGCATCAAAGTTAAAATATGCAAAAGCATAATTCAGACAAAATCTTTAAAAAATTATTTAAAATCTAAAATTATTTAAATCTAAATCATTTAAAAACTAAAAGTATGGATAAAGTTAACATTGGATGAATATCCTACAAATGAACCCCACAAGATCTAATTTTTGGAATCAGAAAATTTGAGAGAGGAAATGCGGCAGGTATTGGAATAAATTATGTTATTTACTAGTACTGTTTTTATTAAATATTTGATCTCGCTGTGAGTATATTTACTTGTGCAATGAAAAGAAAATGCATATATAGTAGCAACTTGCAATACTTAAATAGATGTTGTATGAAGTGATTATTATAATATATACTGTATTAGAAATGGTCACTGAATAGAGATGTGGTTAGGACTAAAGAATGGAGAGCTAATTATCCATTTGTGATAGAGAAAAGTAAGAAAAATAAGTCAAAATAGATGTACATTCAAAGAAATGTGTCACCTTGCAAGAA
Organism: Thryonomys swinderianus; assembly: GCA_004025085.1. Taxonomy (NCBI): domain Eukaryota; kingdom Metazoa; phylum Chordata; class Mammalia; order Rodentia; family Thryonomyidae; genus Thryonomys; species Thryonomys swinderianus. The sequence goes on along the minus strand of PVIC010003607.1, from coordinate 20,798 downwards.
AGGAGTCCTGTGTTCTACAAATAAATGGGTATCCAGGCATCATTCCTGGATCATTATTTCAATGTCTAAGCCTTCTTGGAAACTAGGAATCCATATTGGAAAACGCAGAGCTTGAATGTGAATTTTTGGGGAAGACACAAAGTTAAAGGACAGATCCTTGTATACAATAACGATTTTCCAATTGGAATGCACTCAGAACATGATCATGATTAATAATGGAGCTGGAAAGACTCTCAGAGCGAGATGGCTGGGCTGATGAGCAAAACCAAGGAATTGGGTGTGTGCCACACACTGGCGCGGCAAATCCTCCAAAGTTGCCTCCAGCCAGTCTTGTTGCTCGCTAAATTTGACAACATTTATTGTGTAAGAGGTACTGGTTGCATTGAAAGAACTGAATCTTTTGTTGCCTGCTGAATTAAAGACTCCCTTATGTTCATGCTCTGCGTGAAGTTTATCATAATTAATTTCAACACTATCATCTCAAATCATAAATTTGTAGAATAATAAAACCAGACCCTTGCAGACGCTACTAAGTGAAAGATTCACATTAGACTAAATAAGCAGCTCTTGAATTCTTATTTTCTGTATTTATGCTTGGTTAACAACTTACTATAGGAACGTTCACTCAATTCTGATACCCTAAAACCTCTCCTACATTACATAAGTAGTATCAAATGCTATGAGGAATATTTGTAAGAAGTGTGATTTTAGTGTATGTGCTGCCGAAGTCAGCGCAGAAGTGTGATTTTATATAGTTGAGAAAATAAGAAACTAAAGCATGTCATTAATTTGGCAAAAATGAAAATTACTTGTGTTACTCTGTAATTGAGACAAAAAAAGTTCATTTCACCTTAGTAAACAGAAAAAAAGACTTTTGAAAATCAAAATGGCAGAATTCCATTTTCCTTAGCTTGTTCTATATGACTGCTTGCTTTCCAAATAAAGGGCAGGTAGGATTGTTCTTATTTAACTTTCCACTGCACTTAGGAGTTTAAGTAAATGACCTGATATCATTTTGTCAAAACTATTACAATAACATGGTAGAACTTTTGCATGTAAACATTTCGACTTTAAGATGAACTTTTCAAAATTTACATGTTGGTCATTTAGAACTTCTGTTCTATTCCACCCATAATGGAAAGTCACTCGGGGGTATGTGCAACTGCTGTCCCAGAGATCACACATCACACCGCCAATGACGGGGTAGTTAGGAAAAATATCACTTGCACACCCCTGAACCACTGATTCCACAGTGAGCCCCACAGTAAAGTAAGCGCGTGAAATACTCCATGACATAAAGCTGCTTCCAGTGTCCACTGTAGGAATTTGCAAATGGATACACCTGAAGGTGTATCCATTTATTTATTAGGAAACACAAGTGAAATAAATAGATCACAAATGTGCAAATGCCGGATCTTTCTTTGGTAAGAGTACCTGTAGATGTAAATGAGTTCTGGAATGTATGATAGTTTTTGTAAAATAGGAAATATCCAAAGGGAATTTGGTGTGGGACTGTGATGGGGGAAGGAATAAATATGATTCCGAAAGAAAATAAAAGAGCATGTATGTAGGGAGTGGGTGGGTAAGAATGCGGGTAAAAATGAGAATTAACTTGTGTCATATACTAGTACAAATTCCCCTATGTTGTATGTGATTGGGAGCTGTATATAAAATGTACCAATAAAGAATCTAACTAACATAAAAATTTTGAGAGAGACCTCCACACAGAAGTTTCTACTAGGACACAAAGGAGGCACAATTGCAAGATTTAGTGTGAAGGTGACTTCTCGAAGCATTGGTGTTGGTGGATAGCAGTGTGGCCATCTATCCTATCTCTGGTAAGACTTCATCAGCAGGATCTCTGCTGAAATAAAACTTTCATATGTTTTGAAGGATTCCCTGGAAAAATAGCTTCTGCCACCCCTTTACTAGGTGGAATTCCAGAGATGTCTTTCAAAAAACCCATTTTTAAGAGAATTTGCAGCAAGATAAGTGAAAATCCCATAACTTTGTATCTGACCACTGCAAAGTTAGAATAAAAATCCATCATTTTTCCAAACAGATATGAAAAAAGTCAGGCTTTGGTTCTATACTAACCCATCATCGAATATAGGAAAGACAAGGTATAGTTTTAGGTGAGCCTTCTTCCTCTGGCTGAAAGCAGTATTTTGAGATATATTCAATTCCAAGGTTATCAGGACCCCACTGCTGGAGGAATCTTGGTCCTGAGTAGAGAAATGGGTACATTTGTGTGGCTCAGACAGTCTTTCTGCTTGTGTTTCCTCCAAACTCACCTCCTGAACCTCTTGAGGTTTGTGTTATGAGGCTTATGCATGTCCTTTTTGCTTTAATTAAAATGTTTCATATATTTCAAACAATTGCCTTAGCTGATATATCCTTTTATTCCCTTCCTTTATTTTAAATTTTACATGAATATGTTCTCCATGATAATTGAAAATTAGAAAGTATCATCATACCTTGCATGCACTTAAAAAAGCAAAATTTCCAAAAGCTTCTTATATGGAAACTGAATTATAGCAATTAGTTTTTATGTGTGTTTTTCTCTTTATATTAGAGGTTGTAAATGAATGCAAGCCAGAGACATCCTATCTCAAATTATTTTATTAAAGAATTATCATTGGCCTTCATTAGGACATGATTAAAATTTAAAAAGTGGGGAATGTGTTAGTTATGTCTTCATATAAGAAAAGGCAGAAGAATGAAGGAATTAAGGGAGGAAGGAAATAAGGAAGGAAAAAAATAAGAAAAAACAAAAGAATGAGAGAAAGATAAGGAAACAGAGAGGAAGAAAGAGAGAGAAAGGAAAGTAGGTAAAAAGGATGGAAGAGGGCATATTCGGCTGGTAGGAGTGGGAAAATGTTAGGCATTTCCTTTGGTCTTGTTATTTCTCCCTAGCAGAAAGATATAAATTTGTTAGAGCTAACTCAGGAACAGTTCTTATAAGTAACACTTTCAAAACACAGAACCATTTTAATTACTTTCCAAAACTGAAAGCTAAATTATGAGGTGCTTTTTAGCTAGAAGATACTGGAGTTTGCTCATTATCTTCAATCTAATGGCCATTAATGTTCTAATTGTGGTATGTAACTACTAAGATGGCAGAAATAGTCTCTCGGCAAAAGCAACGATTCGTGAGAAACCTCCCACCCCTGGTAGAGAAAGTTGTGGTGTCAGAAAAAAGCTGTTACACAGAAGAGTGTGTTCTGGTGAAACCCAAGAAGAACCAGGTTGGTAGTTGAGAAGAAACACCGGCAGCAACCTGGGAGGGTCAGGAAGGCCTCCACCTGTAGAACGCGGTACCGACTTTCAAGAGCTGTGGGCTGCTGATAGAACTATCAGACCCACGAAAGAAATCTTTGCAGCCCCCGCTGGTGATCCATCTGTAGAAAGTTTCATGTGCCAGTTTTCTTAATTAGGGTGGGCAGGGAGGGACATCCTGTTGAGATGAAGTCCATAGCACAATAAAGGAAGAAACTGTTTTTCCTTACTGGTATCTAACCAAGAAATGTGTTAATTATCAAGATAGAACATTTTGTATATGCAGCAAGTGTTGTTCTCAACAAATATGAAATATTTGAGGTGATCTTCATGATTGTTAATCCAGTAAGGAAACAGTACAGCCCACTGAGAATGCTGATTGAACTAACTGTCCTAAATATATTTATTTCATCTCTAACCTTCATTTACCTAAAATTCTGCTGTCTTAAAAATGTGAAGGTCTTTTTCCTTTTCAAGCTAAAAAGCTCAGTAATATAACACTTTAAAGCAGAAAGTTTCTATCTTGGACAACTGAAGACTATCTTGAAATGCGAGGAGGTTGATGCAATCAAGACAAGAAATGTCCAACGGCATGGTACGTTGATTGTACAAATACAAAACGTCCCCTGAAACTCACAGCTTGATTGATGAGTTCATGGTTGAACTAATTATTATGAGCTAGGACTTAGTTTGAGCAACTAAATCACTGACACCAGGAAGCGTGTGTCCTTTATCAGTCTCTCTTACCCTCTTTCTGCTTCCTGGGATCCACAAGGTGTGCAATTTTGCCTCTTAAGGTCATCCCACCATGTTGTTTCCACCACTGAGCTAGCCAGTCATGGCCTGAAGCCTCTGACCTTATGAGCTACGTAAACTTTCCTCCCTTGTATTATGTCAGGTATTTTACCCTGAAGAGGGAAACAGGCTACTATTTTATCGCCTAGTAATCTTTTTTTCTTAATTTTATATCTTTATTGGTACATTGTATATACACATCATAACATGATCACACTTGATATTGGGAATTTGTACTTACACATTATTTTCCTTTCTTTGTTTCCTATTGATTTTTGTTTTCCCCATGGTTGGTTACTTCACAAAATAAGCCAATATGAAGTGTATTCATAGAGCATCTCCATCTGTCAAACATTCAGTGGCATTTTAATTTTGTTTACTCTCTTCTACTATTTTTTCTCCTACTATCTTTATCTATCCAATTGGATAGGTGCATTTGTCTATCTTGGTAATCCAAGTGAATATGAAACATCTTCTTGTTGGCACTTTTCTCTTTCACTAGTTTCTTTAAAACTTTTCTCTACTTGTAAAATTCTAGCCCATGTATTTGATATCTTTTGGAGTTGCCCTCTATAATTTAGCCTCATAGAAAGCTTGCAGCAGACTAGATTTTTAATTTGATTTTCCTTAATGTTATATTCACTTCATGGTATTTTTAATAGTTGGAAAACAAAGCACTCACTCCTTGTAAGTTAAATTTATTTTAGAAATACTTTTTGACACCTTGGAAACATAATACGTTACATTGTATAACCTATCAAAATTCCCTTCTATTGACTCTAAAATGTATATACAGAAACATGTATACAATGAATACAGTTATAAGGGAATTTGTATTTACTGAAGATATATACTTAATTTATATTTAGTGTAGATGTATGCTATATTCATAGCTACTATAGTACCTGTATAAATATAAACTGATCAGTTTATATACATATAGGCTCCATGTCTTTTCACCTAGGGTTTCCATTGGCATCTGTGGAACGTCATCTTTACCCCTCACTGTGCAGAGAACCTCAGGACCGGAGAGTGTGGACAGCATATGGTCAGTTTATACTTCTCCTGTGAGGCACATGTTTGTCCTTCATGACCCTGTTTCATATTCAGCAACTTGATTTGATTACAGTTTATCTAGAATGTTGTAGGACAGTATCCTTACTTATTAATTTCCCCATATTAAGATCACTGTCCTCTCAGGTGTTATTTCTTTATTAAAAAGGAATTTCATTTCAGAATCTTTAAACTGTCTTGCCTGATCTGGCAACAACTCCTTCTGATAATGGATGACAATACTAAATAAACAAAGATTTTAAGTATTAAGACACTTAAATTTTGATGATGAAAACATATAAGTAAAATTATGTATACAGTATTGTCATGTCTTAGTTATGGCTACTCTAAAAACATACCACCTTCTGTTGCTTTATACAAAAAGGAACTTTCCTTCTCATGATTCTACAGAATACAAACATAGTCTAGCTGTTAACCACTTCTGGGCTGCAAACTGTGTTTTCTAGAAGAGAGATAGAACTTGTTAGTTCTTTGTTCTCCTCTTATGTGGATAGTAATTCAATCATGAGAATTTTACTCCCATGTACTAATTAATTCCCAAAGGTTCTATCTGTAAAAATCATCCTACTGAGATTCTATATAAATTTGGGAATAAATATATGTTCAGTGAATAGCATGTCTAATACATGTAGAATCTAGGTCCATGTTGGATGAGTGTATCCATGGAAACAAAGAGAGTTAACATCTCTGCTATACCAAAACAATGTGAAGATTTTCTAAGAAGAAGCCATCAAATATTGAAGAAAGTATCCCATACTGATAAAAGCACCATGCACATTGGCAGAAAGCTTTAACAATACGTGTAAAATTTCTTAGGTGTTCAAGTGTTTCTCAATATTTTTATTACTATTCATCTTATGAGGATGTTTTTCAGACATTCTTTTCACTTAATCACTACTTTCCTCACATATTACGATGAAGATTTTACTATGTAGTATTAAGGCTTAGAGATTTAAAAGCTATTATGGTACTGTAGAATTGTTTATGCCCTCAAGAACCAACCTTAGCCCTACTGGGGACAATAATGCCCTCTGATAATGTATGACACATTCTACTACAATTTTCAGACTGTTAAATTTGTGATAAGAAATGGAAACTGAAGAGATCAAAAAAAATTCAGATGTCATGGAAATGAATGAAATATCTTAAGATTTGTTGAAGTCTATGAGTAAAGATTCAGTGTCAGAAAGGGAGAGAAACAGAAAGCAGATTTATTCAAAAGGACAGGAAAGTAGAAGGGCAGATTATGAGCCAAGTATGAACAACATGTTTACTATACTGTGGAAGAAGAGAGTATCAAGTGAGGTTAAAATAATTTTAATCTGAACAGAATGTCTTCAAATTATTCATAATAAAATATTTTAATGTATGAGAATAATTTATAAGATTATATAGCTACTGAAAAGATTTATAATGAGATTGATGATGTTTTAATTTTAATTTTTAGGACTGCAAAGATTAGGCACTTGTACAGGTTGCCAAGTTATTAGCCTCCTCCTGGCCTGCAACTCGGCTGGGCTAAAACAACCTACTGGCTGCTAGAAAAACTCAGCCAAACTGTGGAGAATAATGAGAGCACTTCTGGGAGTGTGTAGATTTGGGAATATTTCCCAGTTTCCTATATTGCCTCAATTCAGGTCATATAAATATAACTTAACTTCACAATTTTATCCTGAAATGATGAGAATTATCTCCATGTCAATCCTTTTATAATTGCAAAACATTTCAAAAAAAAGGCTTAGGAAATGATAATAAACAACATGTAGTTTTCTCTGCACAATAGCAATTATTTTCTGATCTTCATTCATTTAACGGCATTATGATAGATTTTGATTTCTAGGCACATTTCCAGACTTTGTCAATCCCTGATATTAATGAACAACTCATTCCACATGCTTAAGCATATTCAGAAATAACAACGTACTAAAGATAATGACCTAGATTGCATGCTTTTCCTTTACACTAGACAATTTTAGACTTCAGGATTTCCGACCATGCAGCAGGAGTACTTAGATCCACGGAGATCAAGATCATACCTGGGGCTACTTTGAGCTGACGCTGGAGGCCAAGGCTATCCAAACAAGCGATGTTAGAACGGTTTGGGCCCGTCTGACATTTTCTGGTGCAATAATGATGAATAAAGATTGTAGCACTCAAGAGACAGAGGCTCTCTCTGATATTTTTTTTTCCTTAGCTAAAAATACTCATGGTAGATTTTGATAAGAAATGTGGGGATGGTGAGGGAGAAATTCGTCACAATATTTCTCTTTTATTATCGGGTATCATTACGTTCCTATAGAAGGTGACCAGATAGTGACAGAGAAAAAGAAAAGAGCGTGTTAATCACAGTCAAAAGTGTACTAATCCTTATGAAGGCCACCCAGATGTAACAGTTTTCTGGTTCTATGTATGTGGGAGAGAGAGGAAAAATAAAGACATAGAATTTAAAGCTACAAATTACATGATTATAGACACGCTACACTTTTGTGATTAATAATAATCTCCCAATAAAAATAAAACTTCCATCGCTATTTTATTTCACATATGTAAGTGTTACTTTACAATGGAAGACTTATTTCTTATATAATTTTGGAATATTTAGGTTTCATAACAAACTCTTAGTGAAACCTCTGAGTTTGATTGAAATTGAAGTTATTGGAAGTTCTGTTTGTTACCTAAGATAGTAATTGTTATTGCAGTAGGTTTCTGATAAGAATTTATCCCTTAAGTGTTTGAATCATTATTATTCTACACTGTGATCGTTTATTCTTTTAGTATCACCAGTTAGCATATTTAAAAGAAATCTCATAACTGAAGGCTTGATAATTTTAAAACTCTTGACACTGAACCTATTAGACTGAAAATACACACCATCTACTGGAACAAATTAATTACACAAGGTCTAGAAACATTTTCTCTGCATTCCTATTCGCAGCCATCCTCCTTTGCATTCTAGTTTGTCCTCGCTGACTTCTTTCTTTTGCATTTCCCTCTGCCTCTCTTTTCCCACTGCAAGTTAAAAGAATTCCTTTGGAATAGCCTCTCACTTCACCACAATGCGATAGTTTGCTCCTTAGGTCTACTCCTTAGGTTTTTTTTTAAATTTTATCTGTACATTTTAAGTAAACATTATGATCACATTCATCATTGAGAATTTTTTTTTTTTGAGACAGGGTCTCGCTTTGTAGTTCAGGCTAGCTCTGAACTCACTATGTAGCACAGGCAAGCCTCGAACTCAGCAATCCTCCTGTCTCTGCCTCCCGAGTGCTGGGATGACAGGCGTGAGCCACCACGCCCGGCAATCATTGAGAATTTTTACCTGTACATGATGTATGTTCTTATTTTTCTTTCAACTCCTCCACCCACCTATATGCATAAACTTTGTTTTCATTTTATCTTCATTTTTTCTTTCATTTGTTCATTTTAATTTCTTTTTTTTTTTTTTTTTT
>PVIC010003607.1:0-12101 GCA_004025085.1 Thryonomys swinderianus | reverse complement strand
GCAGGCGCCGGAACCACTGAGCTAACCCTCCGGCCCTCATTTTAATTTCTTAATTGTCTTTACACTGTCATATTTTCCATTTATTGCTACACTACCCCATTCACCACTCTTCTTTAACATCTATCCACACTCAGTTTTACTCTCTAGTAAAATTAGAAAACGCAGAATCAAGAGCATTGATTTTTTTAAAATTTTCTATTGACAAAAGGAAATATATCACACTTAACAAAATGTTTAGCATATATTTATTGATAAATATTCACTACAATTTATTTTTCTTTTTGCTTTACTCTAATTTTACAGCATGACATTTATTTAATATCCCCTTAATGGCAATAGTTGTGAAGACACTACAGATAAAACAGTAAGTTAAACTTCTTCCTTTTCTAAAATGAATTTATTTGCATTAAATTATAACGTATCTTAGCCATATATATATATGTGTGTGTGTGTGTGTGTGTGTGTATTTCATGTAATACTCTCATAGTTTGAATACATTCCTGTTAAAATTTTAAGTATAAGAGCTTTGTGTATCCTACTTCAGTTGTTCAGATCATCTCTGAAACTTAATTAAGAAAACCTGATTAGAAGCCTGGCTTCTGATTGGCTCTTTTATCAAAAACATTAATTCTAGTACTAATGACTGCTAGTCCTACACTTAGGTTTTGACTGTACTTGATGAATGTTATAATCATCAACCATAGGACCATGTCCTAGAAAAAGTTTTATTAAATTCTACTTTGGTTCAGTGAGCAGCAGTGGTGGCACCGGGTTTTGGAAAATAGGGTCCAATTTTTGTTGGCATTCTCAATCAAGAGTGTATTGATACCAAACCAAAATATTTAGGCTAAAAACAAAGCTAAAATGAAAACTCCACTGAAAAATGTTTTAGTCCAAATCAAAGCAAATATCTTACCTCCTGTTACAAAAGGTAGACCTTTGAGCTGATGTGTTTAGTTCTACTTAAAAAAAAAAAAGATGATAACTACTAATGGATCTTCCGAGCAGTTGTCTACTTTTGCTCAATTTGTCAATTTAAAAATCCAGAAAAATAGCACAGATAGCTGGCAAAGGTAATCTTGGAGTAGAACAATAGACAAAATCAGGCATCTCCAGATTAGCTTCTTTATATGTTTTAGGCATTACATAAAGAAAGGGACTTATCCATACATGAAATGTCCCAGAGAGGATTTTTTGTAAACTATACTATAGCAGCTGGAACTATCTTCTAAAACTACAAGCTATGACCAAGCCTGTACTAACTAATGAGGATTTGGCAGCGAGATGAATGCCTAGTTTGAACTCAGTCCAGTCTTTGGGATATTTCATGCATGAGAAGGTTCAGTTGCAGAACTTATGAGTAATTTGAGTTCATCAGCAAGCTCATTGTATTTGCCAGGTTGTACCAAACAGGTTTATTTCAAGCAGGTTATATATAATTCAAGCAAGACAACAATGATTCATTATGAAGTAATTACTAAAGCTTTACAGAAATAAATTAATATAGAATAAGAAAATTGATGTCTCAGAAACACAAAATTATGAGAGTTTTAGCTATCACTCTCTCTAAGATCAAAATCATTTAACAGAGAACTTATCTAAATTTCTTAGACAAAATTCACTTTTGGTCCTAGTTACAATGGAAAAAGTCCTAAAAATATTACTCAAAAAGGGACATAAAAAAGCAAGAAAATAATTAACTTATTTTATTATGTTAAATAAGTTCAGAATATATAATTTGTATAATGTGATTATAATTTTAAATGTGCTAATAATTTTGACAGGAAAAGACTAGAACTGTTTGTATTTTTGTCTGGAACCTGAACATTTTAGTGACTTTTTATAAATGTTGGGTTGTACCAAACATTCTGTCAGATTATGCTGGGGGTTTTTTTGGTTTTTTTTTTTTTTTTTTTTTTTTTTGCTTTTTGGAGACAGGGTCTCGCTTTGTAGTTCAGGCTGGCCCTGAGCTCACTATGGTGCCCAGGCAAGCCGCCGCGATCTCAGCAGTCCTCCCGTCTCTGCCTCCCGAGTGCTGGGATGACAGGCGTGAGCCACCACGCCCAGCATTATATGTGGTAACCGGGGATCGAACTCAGGTCCTTACGCTTGCGAGGCAGGCGCCAGAACCACTGAGCTAACCCTCCGGCCCCAGATTATGCTGTTTTAAAAATGTAGAATTTGAGGATTGCTGTGAAATTGAATGCAAAGTTCAAATTAACTTTTGCTCAACAGCTCTGTGCAAAATGGATTAAATGAATGGCCAAGAATCTTATAAATGAACTTTCAACATAGTCCAGCTCAAAATAGACAACTTCGTTAGTTTTACTTTCTTGGAGGAAGAGGACCACATGGAATTCACTGTCTATGAATATTATAACTATATATTAAAAAATGAAGAACCTTATATGGTAATATATATACTTATAACAGCCACTTTTGAGCTTCTGTTCCTATTACAGATTTGAAACAATACTACATATCATGTGTTAAAGGTAAATGTGTTAAGGTTTCTAAAAGCATCACCCTGTGTCAATATTAGAATTTTCAGTAAAAATAAACATAATTGCGCCGGGCGTGGTGGCTCATGCCTGTCATCCCAGCACTCGGGAGGCAGAGACAGGAGGATTGCTGAGTTCAAGGCTTGCCTGGGCTACAGAGTGAGCTCAGAGCCATCCTGAACTGCAAAGCGAGACCCTGTCTCAAAAAAAAAAAAAAAAAAAAAAAAACATAATTGCATAACACAATGTGTACCTTAAAATTCATATGATTTCTTTACAAAGAAATTGTATCATGTAATCAATTTACTCGAGATATGTTATTGTAATTCCAAAGTGAATTACTTTGCAAGGTGAAGAATTTCATTTAAAATTATTCACCTGAACTTAAATTAACATTTTGAAAAGTTAATTTTTATATACAGAATATGCTGTGAAAAGAAAAACAGATTTCTAGTTCTAAACATGATAGAAAAGACATATTTTTCAGTATTTTTATGCTAAATATAGCTAAAAATATAGAACCACACAGAAAAGTATAAAGAAGATGTCAAATTAGGTAAAGACTTTGTCCCTGAAAAACTAGATGGCATTCCACCTAAAAGCAACAGTAAGCCAGAAAAAGAAAATAATTTGAAATATCTCAAAGTAAACTTGTTCTACTATGCCAGTGGCCAGAAAAGAAAGAGCACTATAATACAAAATATTTTAAAATGATAACTGACCTACTCTCTGGAAACTACTACGGGAAAGATCACTAGGAAAAGGGTAAAAGCAAAGAGGAGGTACCCACTCTTCTGCCATGGCTGTGAGGAGAGGCCTCTCCTATTCCGCACTGAGCAGTGTGGGGTGGACGCCGGGAAGAAAGCTCATCATTTCCGCATCACCTGAAGGTAATATCCTCCCGCCCCACCCCGTGGCTCAGCAGCAGCACCTGAGCCACCGGACCTCCACCCCACCAGCTGCTAAAACGTGGCCTCCTCCTGCTTTCTGAAGTGGCGATCTAGGCTGTGCAGCACCGTGAGATTTTGCCCTCTTCAAAGAAGGAAGACAGGAGCTTCCTTTAGACACTTTGTACGAATTTTTATGATTAAATTAAAAGTTGAAGCTCAAGAAACAAAAAAGAAAGACAATTTTCATGTTTGCTCAAACCTGACTTGCAGGAAATTGCTTCACCCACACACACAGAGGCCAGTACAATGAAACAGAACAGAAATGAGTCCAAACAGGGATATTCAACTAAGTTTTGACAAGAATACTGAATCTCATGAAGAAAGGATAGTCCCATCGGGAAAGATGGCAAGAAACCTAGTTTTTCAAAACTAAAAGTGTTAAATTAGACAATGATCTTAGACTGTTGTTGTTGGCAATTTTATGTGCCAACAATTCCATTATTGGGTATAGAGGCAAAGGAATAAAATCTCCATATCTATGTGATATCTGCATTCTCTTTCAATGCAGGGTATTCAGTGTCCATAAAGTTGCAGAAACCTAAATGTTCATTATCAGACAAGTGGTAAAGGGAAAATGCAGTATATGTGCGGCCATGTTGTATGGAGCTTTATAAGAGAAGAAAATCTGCTGTGTGTGACAACACGGATGTATCAGAAAGAAATTCTGTGAAGTGCCACGATTTACCTACGCATGAAGTCCAAAACATTCCAATGGGTTGATTTTACTTTGTTTTTTCGTGGCATAACATTTCCCCAACCTCTTCCTTAACATATCTACAACAGCCTAAGAAAGGGTTAGAAAGCCCCGTTTCTAAAACACGACCCTCCTGAGAATTCTTCCTGATGCCTCCTTATGTATTATGAGATTGCTTCACTCTACTTGGGAGAAATATAGACGACAGACTCAGTCTGACAGAACTCCGGGAATTGGTGGTTACTGTGGACCTTGGAGCGTGTCCTTGCTTTGTGCCACACGGTTTCTTTTCACACACCTGTTCGTAGACAGGTCTGAGGAACTGCCTCAGTGGGCCCCGGGGCTCTCTGTACAGGGAGCTTCCTCCTCTCAGCTGTTCTGCTGGCTGCGGGCTGGGGGGGGCTTTGCCTTCCAGAGCTGACGGCTTCACCTCCGCACTTCAGTAACTGCACACAGCTCCTCTATGTCTTCGCCACCTGCTACGATGCGTGGCAACAAACTCTCGGCAGTAGTCAGATTGGTTTGGGACTTATTTTATTTGTTTACTTCTTTTAAAGCCCAAAGCCCAGCAATAATCAATGATCATTGTTTAACAAAACATTAGCTTATTCGCTCTTTTGAGTTATTTATAGCAAAAGGGCAAGTCTAAAAGTCGGCCTTTCATCAGAAGACAAAGCCACAATTCTGTCTTAGCTGAATGGATAACAGAGCAGTGGGCACATAAAACCAGCAAATAGAAAGAAAAGTGAGATGTAAACAAACATGTTTATATACTTTATGGAAAAAATAGAAATTAAAGAAAAAAGAATTACATATGGCAGTGCATGCCTATAATCACTCCATTTAGGAGGTTGAACCAGAAAGATCACCCCAAGTTTGAGGCCAGCCTGGCCTACATAATGGGCTCAAGGCCAGCCTGAGCTGTATGGTAAGAATCTGTCTGAAACAAAACAAAACAAAAAAAACACTGAAGAAATTAGTAGAAAAATTAGCATGTGTTACACACATATGCAAATTATACATGACAAATATAATCATTATATGTAGAAAGCATGTAATAATAAGCTTTTGCATTTTAAAAATAGTAATTTATGTTATCAGTTATACTGGAAGGGATATTGTATAAAATGCAATATGAAAAAGATACAAGGAAGTTAAAATTATGCCTGTGAGATCAACTAAAATTAAGAGAGTTTGAAAAAGTGCAAGATGAATCCAATACTAGCAGAATACTTTTCAGTAACATCTCCTTGCTATTTTATGTCTAGTAAGATCACCAAATATGAGGCAGTGCCTAATAACATTTTTTTTAATTTCACAGTTCAATGTTGTTTAAATATTTCCTTGCACAGCAGATCTCCAGTAGTTTTATTGATCATATACAAACTTTTATGCACATTGCATGGCAGCTTTTCACTTTCCCTGTCCAGTTGCTCAGAACCAGCAATCTACACACTCAACCTGTGAGTGTCTTTTAGATACATTATGTATATGTGTACTTATGATTATGTACATGTATGTACTTATGATTAAATGTAGATCATTTACTATGTACTAAAGGTGTAGATTCATTGACATAAATGAACTGATGACCACCAGTAGGACATGTATGTAACTCTTGACTGAACAAATCTTAGGTAGTCTATGTATGTACTCCGTGAGACATAACAGGTTTCTCACACAGAGAAAAGCTGAACATCATGTCAGAATTGTTCTTGTCAGCCATTTTAAATACTGGAAGCAGCACAAAAGGGCCAAAATTATTTTTAAAAAAGCGATAATAAATATATCTTGAAGGGATTCTTACCTGTGAGAACTGAAACAAGAAAACTGAGTTTTACCTTGTATAACTTTGGCAGACCACTTGTGCGTGTCCAAAAATGAAAGCTCAGTGCTTTTAATATGTAATGTGAGGTTACAAGCACATTCTGCTTGATAGAGAAAGCGCATGCAGGCAATCAATGACTAACAATGATTAAGTAATAAAAAATAGGCAAAATAAAATTGGGTCTTAAAACTATACAGTACAGATTATACAAATACAAACATACAAGTGCTTGTCTTGGACCTTCTATTCTTTCATTGTGAAAATGCAGAAAATAGTGGAAAGGAAACCTTTGACTTATAATTTTGATAACAAATAATACACTAGTTTCTTTTATCTTAAGGTACTTCTCACAAGCTGAAGAAATATTATTTGAGGCCAAATAAGGTTTCCTCTGACAGAAGATTCAACATTTATTTTCTCTTTACAATGAGGACTTTTATCTCTATACGTAAACTGAAAAATACATAATTTAAAAATGATATTCAAAAGCGTAACTTACTGTGTTGAAATCATGATACTTCAAAGTCGATTGTAGAAGTAACTTTGTGATGGGTAGAGTGTTAACAAAGATGAACCGGAAGCCATCGATGAGTTGTAGAAAGGGAAACTCGTGACTGGAGTGCTACTGGAAACTCTAATTCCAAAATTGGTCCCTGTGTTATTTTACATTCAAAAGCTCCTTAACAATTCTATGAGACAGTTGCTACTCAATTAGAACTCAATTATATGTTAAATGGACTAAATGCCATTTCATTTGCACAGAGGAATCTTTAATAATGATTAATGGAAATTTAATCAAATATGAGTTGAGAGATTCAAATGTATTCTACAATAAAAAATGGATGAGTTATATTGATTCTAACTAGATCCATTATCTAGATCATGATGCTGATGAGGTCAAGTTTGAGGGTCTGATCCTTACCTACCACATCAAACAAAAAGACTATTATGTGAAGTAACAGATGGCACCTCATAATCAGCTTTTCACCTTACAGATGCACCCCTATGGCCACAATAGAAGAGAATGACTATGAATAAGAAAAATTACTCAAATTAGATAAAAATATGTTAGGCAGTCATTTTGCTTAAACATCCAAAAAGCAACAATTGAAAGGATTTACTACTATGTAAGTTCTTAAGACCCATAGATCCAAACAGTCATATTTACTTCCATAACACGGAGATAAGATTTCACTTTCTTCACTGCCCATACACAATTACTTGATAATATTTGATAATTATAGAATATTTGAGTGAGGGAGAAAACATTGTTTATAATCCGTACATTTTTATCTAAATGAAAATAAAATTTAGCTCATTTTAAATGTAATATTTTGCTTATAAATACAAGACTAATAGAATAGCAAATTTATGGTACCTATTTGTAAATGGCATATTAATGTGTTCTTTGACATGTTTTATTTGTATTCTATTAGGTTTTTATTTCATTTATATTATACAAATGGCTATGCACTGAGTTATTTTAAGACATTAAAAAACAAATATTTATAAAGATATTTTACACTCTTTCCTTTAAATGAGTCATATTATCCTAAAAGAATCATAGATCTGCTTCCTTATCTTTTAATTTATTACTGATCTCTCAATTTATCTGCCAAATTATACCAAATTTCTAGAATCCTAGGATTATCAGGAAAAAATAAAGCATGGTTTATTCCCTCATTATCTGGTATTGAATGAATACATGTTGTTTTAGTAAAATATATTCTGGGTGCATACATATTTGCCCTTTAGGTTTACAATTTCTTCAGAGTAGAACAAAAGACACTAATTGCTTTTGATTATTATAATTACAGAAATGAAGTGATGCCAACGTCTATTTTTTTAATTCAAAACGTATTGAATATGCTGTGTCAGGGGTAAGTATTGAAGATGATGCCTGTATGATATCATGACACCCTGTGGAGATGTGTGTGGCCATAAGAGGAAAAAATCATGGTCCAATTCAATTTGAATTTATACACGTCTCAGGATGTGGCATGCCTTATAAAATTTATGAATGCAAAGTCTTATCTTTCTGGACAAAATAAAGGTACTAACCTATTAAATCCCATTTTAGACACCTGCTGAGAAAGCAGGCCTCTTTTCTAACTTCTTGTCTCAAAGGGACAAGAGAGGTGAGCTCTTAAAACTTAAATGTATGTATCAGAGAACTGAGCAATGCGCCACCGACTCTGAGCTCAAGGGAAATAACATCAGTGTAATATCTACCTGAAGTATTCTTAGGTTAACAGTTCTCTAGTTTGGAAAAGAGTTTCAGTGCTTTTTTTTTTTTTTTTAACGTTTACAGTCTACAATTGAGGTTTCTAGTATTTCAGACTGAAACACTGCTATTTTAAAATACACAATGCCAAATATTCCTAATTCAGCGATAAGATTTTTTTTTTATCAGTACCACTGATCAAAGTCAAGAACTTTTGCTTGCAAGGCAGGCACTGAAACCACTGAGCTAAATCCTGGGTCTTTAGGAGACATTCTGATCATTTAGGTTTGAATATATTTTCAGAAGACCTGAAGAATCATTTAAAGAGCTCTTAAGATGTCGTTATCTGTTATACATTTTCTTTAAAATTTATGATTAGAGAAATGAGCTAGAAGAACTTTTTCTAAAACAGACAATAGATTTCTCATTGGAACAGAGTGAACTTTCTACATTAGCTCAGTGTGTACCAGATTTGAAAAATACACGGAGTAAGTTATCCAGCTTCCTGTCATCAGGACAAAACACCTGATTGAAGCAGTTCGCTGCAGGGCGGTCAGGAAGCAGACCTTGAAAGGAGGAACTGGAACGAGAATACTCTCTTCCGAGTGCTGTCCGTGGCCCCAGTGCTCCGAACTCCCCGCTTCAGCCCACAGTCTGCTTCTGAAACGAGATATTTGAAGGACACTTTCAATCTTACAAAAAAAAAAAAAAAAAACTCTTTCCACCACTTTGTATATGTCAGCCTCATTTTGCAAAACACATTTAGTTCATCTGTAAGAATTGCCTGTCTTACCGGTTTCAGCCTCACTGAGCAGGCCTCTTCCAGTTGACTCTGAGATTCAAGGCAAACTTTCTCTTCTTGCAGGGTTAGCTGCGAACCCTGCAAGAAGAGAAAGAAGAAAGGTGAAGTTTCAAAATAAAAAGATACCTTCCCGTTAAACAAGGGAAGATGAGTAAATATCTATGCCAAGCGAGGTTGAAATGCAGCAGTGCAAACGCTGAATTCTGCACTTCAATACTGGGCACGCAGGGTGGTGGCAGGCGGGATGGCAGCGCCGTAGAGCACGGGTGGTCCTTTCCCTAGGAACAAATCGGCTGCAGTCCACACGGCGTTTCTGTTGGATTTGCTTCGCACAATGCCTGCAGGCTTCCACAGCAGGTGCTACGCATTCCCAGCAGGTCCACCTTCCTGGGGTCCCCGGTAAATCTTTGTATATACGATCACAGCTTCATAGTCTGCTTTTTCATGGTCTCTGGTCACTGCGACCCTGTCAGATGTTTTTTTCCTGACTTCCAAGACCTACTTCTGAAAAGTGAGTGGAAGCCTCTGTGATCAAATAACTCTTACATTATTCATAGCTCAAACACCAGCACCGCGACCGCGTGGCAACATTCATACTGCCACTGGCT
This sequence comes from Thryonomys swinderianus, assembly GCA_004025085.1. NCBI lineage: Eukaryota > Metazoa > Chordata > Mammalia > Rodentia > Thryonomyidae > Thryonomys > Thryonomys swinderianus. The sequence continues at coordinate 2,494 of PVIC010003607.1, read as the reverse complement.
CACACACAAGCTCAGTCTCCTTCAGCCATGTCTGTAGCAGCCTCTGAGTGTCTCAGTGGCTCTGAATGAAAAAGCATCCTAGGGGCTCTATTCTCAAATGAGAAATTTTAGTTCTGTCCCTTTCAGAAGAGGATGCTGATTTCTGATGCATCTGTAAGGGGTCTTCTTCTTTGTCCTTTACAAAGTGCTCAGCATCTTTTTAAGTTTAAACTTCTCAGCAATCATGCTTTCCTTTGCCAAGGAGGTAGTTCCTTTGCAACAAACCCTCTAACTTTGAAATATCCAGCTCTGGCTTTTGCTCCTGATTGGTCACTGTGCATCTGGCTGAAAGTAATCGACCCTGGCCATGTTAGAAACCGAACACTACAGTGTCTCAATATTTATACCACCGGACAAATTAGCTCACTTGCTTCCATCTCAGACACCCACAAAATCTAAGGACATGAGCAAAATCTAGACAAATTTTTAACCAAGGGCCTAACACACGGTCTCTACTGCAATTGCTCACAGAGATCTGTTCTCAGCCCACACTTCGAGGGCTTGGGCTTTTCTAAGTACAGTCCTGTGAGCACTACAGTCTCCTGAGTGCTAGTCTGCATCAGTCATCCAGACCACTCTAAGGATTTTTCCAAGCTGCAACTCCAAACCCATCCAAACTCCTCTCGCTTGTTAGTTCGGCTTCTTGATCACGTGGTTGAGAAAAGTCTGACCACACTATGGGTACCAAGTTTCTGTACTAGTCTCTTTGCCGATTTATTTTTAAGGCAGTTTCTCATAATGACAGATAAATACCAGATGGTCCCCTGTTACTGAAATCTAACCTTTTGTAGCATCTTTTCAAATAGAGTAAAGGGAGAATTCACTGATGAGGACCCGCCTTTCTGAGTTACAACCCCAGGGAAGTAGACCTTTCAAACAGGCCCCGTATCTGAGGGTGCATTTTTGTCTGAACCATAATGGAGTATATACTAAAATGTGTGAGATTTTACTCATGTGTAAAACAACTGACTCAAATTCCACAAATCCTTATTTCTCTTTCCCAGCCCTTCACATTATCTAATCACAAAAGTTTAGTAACATGAGATATTTTCACATCTACACACATTACCTAGCACTGTGACTTTCAGTAGACAGACTGAGGTATCTTCACCTACTCTGCTTTTGTCCTTCCCCTGAGCATCAGACCTAGAACCCTCCTGTCGCTCAGACCAGGAAGCTTCATACACAGATTCCTGTCCAGTCCCAGACCTTCCGCCCCTGAAGACTGCGGACGGCATCCATTCGCTCAGTCTGACACTTGGTTCTTCGCATCTATCATATGAGAAACCTTAATTATAAATAAAGGACAAAATAAAAGATAAATGATAGGATGTAGGGAGAAAAATCTTCCTCAAATGGGAAAGATGCTAAAAAACGGAAGGAGTGCTGGAAGGAGAGAAAAGGAACAAAAAGGTAAACCGAGATGTGTTATGTACATATGCCAACTTCACACAGGGACTATAAACACCATGTATTATGAACGTAGTAGTAAAATATATATTAAAAATTCACATTCTTAGTCATTCTTTGCAATATTTTTCTAATACTAAGCTCACTTTATACACGTAAAATTACCTCCAAAATATTTCTATTCCTTTTTTAAATTTCCTTTAGAAAAAAAAAAGAAACTCATTTGTACCTTTAATGAACTATAGTATTAATTTCATTAAATGTAAAGGGCATAAATGCCAGTTCAGCATATGACTCAGTTCAGTCTTTGCTTCCAGTTTGTTCAACAAATTTGTGGCATTTTCTTTCCAACTTGCAGGGGGAGAAAAGGTCATATAGAAAAGCTGGGAAACCCCTGACAACTAAAAGTCAAGCAATGATTTTTCTATTTGATATTATAACTAATCAAAACAAATATTATCATAGACACCCTTATACTGCATGTAGATATTTTTCTTTCCCAGAAATTACTAGTGAAGTTGTATTATTATTGCTCCCTTAACTTCTTATTTTTTTTTCTGTCACGTTTCAGAAAGTAGCACTTTTATCATCCTTGTTGATTACAGCCCATCTTGTTCCATCTGGATACTACGTAAAAGGTTATCTGTATAATTTGTATTTCAAAATAGACTCTGCTCAAGCTTCTCTTATGCTTCCATCATTTTTCAGTGTGTGCATAGGTTTTGGTCTGATCCAGTGTTTGTTACCTTTCCATTGTGAAAGTATTGGATCATACGCCTGTACTTCCAAAAAAATCACCAGTCATCCATTCTGGTAACTGATATATAGAAGGACTTCTCTTGATCTAGAAAAAAAATGGATATAGAATTATTTTGTCAAAGATTTGATTTTTGCTTCTTCTAGTTTGGCGAGTTAGACCTTGAAAACTGAAATGTCAATCATTTTTCCCATGTATAAAGTCCATGTATAAAGAAAGTTTACTAGACATGCAGAATTCACTGGCCAACAGTATTATTTATTATTGGATAACTTTGATATATGTTAT
>PVIC010003606.1:0-67989 GCA_004025085.1 Thryonomys swinderianus | reverse complement strand
AAAAATACAAAATGAAATGTCCCTCACTGAGTATAAATAAAATAATAAAAGTCTCAGAGTCTCAGGGAGCAACAATTTAAGAATGTATTGTGAGTATTTATGCTGGTGCATATCAGATGTCTCTTAGGAAGGTTTTTGAGATAGTAGAAGGTTGTATATGTAGTGACCTTTTATATTTGATGTTAAGCACAAATATATTAGAAATATATTCTTCTCAGGATCCTTCTTTTAAGAGACTTCAAAGTTATTGAATATACAGAACATCTAAGAAAATAAGGGCATGACTTTTAAAAAGTATGTCTAAAGATAGGTTAGTACTTATTTATTTAGCACTCCTAAGGATTGAACTCAGAGCCTGACAGTGAGCTACATCCCCAGAGCCCAGCTCCCTTTATGAGAGAGTCTTGCTGAGCTTCCCAAGCTGAACGCCTCAACCTCTGCCTGCCTCAGCCTCTCAGAACGCTGAGATCACAGGTGTGCACTGCCACCACAGGCCTGTATTTTGAATGAGAACCCCAAGAACATTTTATAAAGACTAGGACCATTAAGTTATGCAAGGTTATTATACAGAGTTGTTTGGCAATGTTACAGGTAGAATAACAGAAAATGAATGAAAGCCATTAATTTTTTTAAATTCCCAATAAATGTATATATGTACATATATTCATATAGTGACCACACATGCCACATACACCTATTTGTCTGAATAACATACAAAATATATTAATATTTATTCTGTGAGGTAACATCTTAAATTTTATCTGTATCTTCTAATTATAATAAACATACAGTTTTGTACAGTAAGAAAAATAGGCTATTTTTGTCAGTGTTTCAAGAAAAATTGTTTTTTTACTATTCACTCATATTCTTAAGTCATAATTTATAAAAAGCTTATGCAATATTATCACACTGAATTCTGTCAAATTCTCAAACAGCTTCCAGGAAATATGCCTTACCTATGTCTGGATGACAGAAATATAACTGATTTTTATTTTCATGTTTTTGTTCATCTGCGTTTCTCTGTTTTAGTGAAAAAGTATTTTACCAGTTACTTTCTCATTTCTATAAGAACCCAACACCTGTAACTTGAGTAAGAACATGATTGTTTAGAATTATTGGTTTTCATAGGGTTCTGAGTAACAATAGTACTAGTACACCACCACTTTATCTTTTCCAGATACTAGTAAAAAATAACCACCTTTCAGATAAGATCATTGTTTTGCATGGGAAAATTGAAGAAATCTCACTTCCTGAGAATGTGGATGTAATCATTTCGGAGGCAATGGGATACATGTTTTTCAGTGAGAGAATGTTGGAGAGTTATCTTCATTCCAAAAAGTGGCTGAAATCCAATGGTGAGATGATCATTTCCTAGCTTAGAAAATAGAATAACACCTCTACAAAATGTCGCTACCCTCTCTCGTCCACATCTGATTCCACGCAAAGAGGAGAAGGCATTTATGTTATACTCGGTCATTTGGTTTTCCCGGCTTACTCCTGTATGATGAGGTAGCTGGCCTCCAGCCATAAGGACACCGCCATGCTGCATACCAGTCCGTGTGGCGCCCAGGGCCAGTTCAGAGGTATGTGTTCTCATTGTGGCCCTCTCATTATTTTCCTTAATAAACGTGGGCTACCATTTGACCTTTTGGCTCTGATTTCCTCATCCATAAAGCCATGCACAATAACACATCATCTCTTCTAGAAGGGTTGACCTTCTGGAAGAAGTGAAACTCTTTGGGGCCTGCTTGTTCTCTTTGACATACTGTATTCTTTTCCCACTGTGTTTCTCTTTTTCCTATGATCACCGTACATAATATCATAGTGGGCTCCTCTTACTCAGTTTCGCTTTCTGAGGTCTCAATTACCATGATCGACTGAGAACTAAAAATATTAAAATGGAAAATTCAAGAAATAAACAACTCATTGGTTTCAAAGTACGGACCATCTCCCTCTATCCCGCCCGGGGTGTGATCCCTTACCCGGTTGGCCAGAGCTGTCATTGCTCCCCGCCTATTAACGCTTCACTTCCCACATAGGCATTGCATCATCACGGGAAGAAAAACAGTGAGTACAGTACCATGAGATATTTTGAGAGAGAGGTTCATGTAACTTTTATTAAGGCATATTGTTATCATTTTCCTCTTCTGTTACTATCGCTATTAATCTCTCCCTGTGCTACAGATGTCATTCATATCCATATAGAATGATTCAGGACTATTTGTAGTGTCACTATTTGTAGTGACCCCCTGAGGGTCTCGGGACATACTAATGAGGACGAGAAGGGACTACTGTAAATCTAGTGATTTTTTTTTTGTTGCAAAGTCTGAGTAATGGAGGCCTTCAAATTATTTTAGGGTTGGCACTGAGGAACTCCAGAATGTTGCATCCTTCCCCAGGTGACGTGAGTGTCTGGAGGACCCTTGCAGTACTGCGTGGAGTTGGCAGTGGCCACAGATGCTGCTAAACACCCTTCAATCAGTGGGCTCGTTTCCCTACATGAAAGGTGGATGTACCTCAAAACAGCAGCAGTGTGAGTTTGAGAGCGAAGGTAGCGAGAGGCCCCACCCTATAAAGGAGGGACTGCGACTCGCTGAGGGAGAGCAGCTTGACGAGCACAAAGACGGAACCGCGGCGGCAGGAACGTGCCTGCAGCGCTGACACACATCACTCATTCTGTTCTTCCCCGGAGAGGCTAGAACTGTGGGGGTTTTCAAGTAAGGCGTAGACAATAACAAGGCAGTATTAAAAGCTGCAGCTCTTAGGATTTTAGCTCTTTGCCTCAATTTTATTTGCTTTCCTTGGCAATATTGTGGCCACCTACCTTAGTCATCAAAAAAAGACGAAACTGGGCCGGAGATGGAGCTCAGGGGTTCCGGCGCCTGCCTCGCAAGCGCAAGGTTCTGAGTTCAATCCCCGGTAACCGCATGGAATGCTGGGCGTGGTGACTCACGCCCACCAGCCATCAATACCACACACCACAGTGCTGGGCGCAGTGGCTCACGCCTGTCATCCCAGCACTCGGGAGGCAGAGGCAGGAGGATTGCTGAGTTCCAGGCTTGCCTGGGCTACATAGTGAGCTCAGGGCCAGCCTGAACTACAAAGCGAGACCCTGTCTCAAAAAAAAAAAAAAAAAAAAAGACAAAACAGTAAATAGTGTTGCAATTCATACCTGCCAAGTTACACATGATATGTAAATAAGTGATAAAGTTTGAAATGTACCTCTATGTAACTTCCTACACATTTCCAAATTATGGGGGTTCAGAAAAAGGCAGTTACAAAGCTCATTTAAAAATAAATAAGCTCGGGGCAAGTATTGTTAATGTCAAGAGCTGCATTGCCAATGCCTTTGGACGCTGCTTGGAGTGATCTTCGAAGGCTTGTGTTCATGTGATAAACCTGGACCATGGGAGATGGAAGGAAAGGAATAAAGCAGCCTGGATTTCCTCCTCACTGCCTCTGGGAAGAATTTTTATGTTTTTTTTTTTTTTTTCCTCTCCTGGATTTTTCTTCAGATGGTTAAGTACTTTTGTATGATAAGATTTTAAACATAGTTAATTAACATGCATCTACTGAGCCTCTCTTAAGCTGAATATTTAGACTTACTATCTGGGTATCCTTTTCCCCCAAGATATTTGAAATAGATACAAAGTATCATCGCAGGCTGTGTATCCTTAAACACATAGAAATGAATACTGATTTTATTAACTTTCTAAATTGTGTGTTCCTGAGGGAAAGGAGATTGATTTTAATTTTTAAAAAATCCCATCAAAAGAAGACATAGTTTAAAACACAAAATTATAATAAAGGGCTTCATATGAAAATAAGCTCCTGCCACACCTCTTGCTTTCTCAGGCTGATGCTGGAGGCAACTACTTTCAATTCTATTTGCAACTTCTTCTATTTTATTCCTTCATGTTCCTATGCAAAATTATTATTTCGTTATTCTTGTCACTCTGTGCTTTGAAATTTATCTGCCTAGCAACTCCTTCCATTCTGATTTTGCCCTCTCCACCTCCACCTTTTCAGTAGATTTATAGTTCTCTCCAATCCCTTATCTAAACCTTCAGGGCCAGAAGCAGTTGAGAATTCAAACTCCTGAAGACTGAAGAAAGTTAACACAATCATAGACCGTGCGTTCCTTAACATCCCAGCGGGATCTGAGGCAACACTCTTTAATGAAACACATCACATTTTGCAACAAAACATGAATATTGATACCAAGATAGACAAATAAAGATTATAAATAGACTCATGTCACTTCAGATTAGTTTTTGCCATCAAAGGTTGTTGTTCTAAACTTACAAAAATCTGCTGCTCTTCATAGTTGTTTAGATTTGAGTTTAACGAAATGTGAACTTAGATCAATACTCAGTGTTCACATTATTTGGATGTCATGCAATATAACATAACACTACTTAGCTCTGAGGTAGGTCGGTCATGTAGTAGATAGTTCAGGATCTTGCTTAGTTCCTCAAATAATCTTTTGATTTTCCTGGAGTTAGTTGCCTTTTTATTACTTTAATTTTCATATATTCATTGTATTTCATATATTCAGCATATATTCATGCTCTGGTAGATCTGAAGGATGGTTATTAATACTTGCCCTGTGAACATCTCTCTCTCATCTTCTGACCTTTTCCAAAGGAGTCCAGTTGCCGCCACCTCGTTGTGTGCCTCTTTTTTTTTAATCTCACATCATGTTCCAGAAAAGATGTTCCCTAAGAGCTTCTGGAAAAAAATGCTTGAGAAGTGACTATGCATTGGCCTTGGTATAATTGGAATAGTAGAGAGTTTAACTTGGAAGCAGTTTTTATTCAGTATTCTTAGACTGTTTGTTTCTGGCTTCCAGTAATAGCTCGAGAAGGGTCCAACGCCATTACAGCTCCTGATCCTTCAAAGGACATAGTTTATCCCCCAGGTTGCTTTTAGGAAAAGAGCACAGGGGTGAGCTCGGTAGCATGGAGTGTGGTGAGTACCCACAGACGCGTGAACCCCAGTGGCACTCGAGATGGCTCAAGCAGAGAGCCACCGTCTGAGAACAAAAATCACTGATGGATTTTGATTATCTTCAAAGCTAAGTTATTTTTATAGTCAGTAAGAAACTAAATAATAAGTGGGAAAAAGTGTCCAGAATCTCAAAGTTAGGGCACAGAGAAAGGAAAAAAGAGTATCTAAGAATACAACTGTGCCAGGTCAGATACTTCACCTAATACAAGTTTCTGTCATCAGTAGCTTTATAAATTATTTGGCTCTTCTTTTTTTTACCTTTCCCTGTGTTCTGCCTACTTTTTAAAAATCCTTGCGGAGAAGCGGTATATTTTCTCTGTTGGATGACAGCAGAAGTTGAATTAAGAGTTAAATTAGTCTCCTGTAGCAGGTGAAGGAAGAACGCAGTATAACTCAACCTCTGGGTCCGCTGTCTCTTAATCAACAGGAATGATATTCCCAACTCTCAGCGACCTCTACTTGGCCCCATTTTCCGATGACCACCTCCACACGGAACATTGCTCCGGGGCCAACTTCTGGTAAGTCTCTCCCTCCACCCCTCTTCCTTTCGGAGCACTCCGGAGTTGGTACAACTGATATTTTGAGTGCAGTCATGTAAGAAAGGGGTTTTCCGGAATGTCGTAGGGCATCTGGCAGCACCCTGGGCCCGTGCTTTAAGTGCCGAGAGCATTTTCTCTCCGGAATTGTGGCATTCCCTGATGTCTCCAGACACCTCCAAAGTCACTTGTGAAGGAACTGTTTGCTCAGTACCCAAATTTTAAAAATCTGTGTTGCTGCTAAATGGAAAGCATCCTCCCCTCCTCTTTCTACTTTTCATCATCTGCTCCTTGGACTCAGGCTGCGGGTTCTGTTGACACGAGAGAGCATCAGTGTACCTCGACACACATCAGTATAAATGAGTACCTCGCGTCGTTCTGAACTTTCCTCAAATCTTTCTGTAGATTCAATGGGCTGTTGGCTGTAGGCTGCTCACTTTGTCCTGAGACCCATTTCCTTCACTTGTCCAGTGGGATCTACTGACGAAGAAAAAACCCCTTCCAATTCTAAACTATTGTTGCTTCTTCAATTCTTATCAGAAAACTCGTTTTTATGAAAAGGAGGAGGGGCCGGAGATTTAGCTCAGTGGTTCTGGCGCCTGCCGCACAAGCACAAGGTCCTGAGTTCAAGCCCTGGTAACCACATACAAGGCTGGGCATGGAGACTCACGCCCACCAGCCATCAATACCACATACCACAGTGCCGGGCATGGTGGCTCACACCTGTAATCCCAGTACTTGGGAGGCAGAGGCAGGAGGATTGCTGAGTTCGAGGCTTGCCTGGCTACATGGTGAGCTCAGGGCCAGCCTGAACTACTTAGACCCTGTCTCAAAAAAGGGGGGGGGGAATGATGATACTGATCCATGGGAGAGCGAGAGAAGACAGATCCAGCCATGTGAGAATGATACCTGGGTGGAAGAGAAATGGGCATGTGCTGTAGGTGGCTGAGGGCCGGAGCTGGAACTGAAGTTTGGAGCATTGGCTGAGGCATGCGGAGCTTTCTAATGCAGACATATCTGAACCAAACCTCCTACTACTGTGTTCATTTGGCTCCGGCCACATAACTCTTTACTGGTCCCAAGACCCATCAGATATACTATCACTTTACCATCTTTGCCGTTGCTTTGTTGCTGTTGTTGTTTTGGTAATTCTTGCAAAGTGGCAGAAAACAGATGCCGTGTTTTTAGGAGTTACAAAGTTCTTGGAGTAATAGGGTCACAGGGCTGAGTTGTACTTTCTCCTAGTTTTATTTTCAAAACTTCCTCCAACCAACTGTAGCATTTCATGACGTTATTCAAGGTCTAATTCCAAGATTCCAAGCCTCCGGCTTTCATGGGAGCGAGGGGCTTCCTGGAGCAGGTGTGCTCCGGGTGGCGTGAGGAGAGGCTGTGGACGGTGCTTCCTTTCGTGATAAGGACTGTCGTTCTGGGGGGTCATGCTGGCTCTGACATGTTTATATTTTAAGGGTGACCTCCTAAGCAAATGGAGAGGATGACAAGTTAGGAATTACAGGCGGCAAAGTAGACCCGGCCAACGTAGCAGAGGTTTGTTGTCCACGCAGCCTACGGGACCCTCCCAACCACGCCTTGTGCTGTCCCTTGACTACCCTGAGAGCATCACTGGTCCTAGTAAGGGGTTTGGATACTGAGCAGTATAACGAGCTGCTGCTGCTCAATCCACTTGAAAGGAAAAACAAATCCTCCTCTCTGTTTACCCTCCTTTCCCAGTCAGTCGTGTTAAACGATTCTCTAAGCATTTCTGCAGTGCGGTCCCTCAAGAGCTGTCTACGTTTGCAGCCCTCAGCGGTCCTTTTCCACGTCACGCTTGATCCTTCTCTCCAAAGTAGTCCTCAGCGCGCCGCCTCCGCACTGGCAAGCCGTGCTCAGTAGGCGCTTCTCACCTTAGCCTGCTGGCAGCGTTGCAAACAGTCTTTTTTGCCTCATGGTCTTCTGATGTTCCTCCTGCCTCATTCATTATTTCACCGACCATCCTTCCCTGGTTCATCTTTGTCTCTACGCTACTGATAAAGAGACCCATATCAGGCCCACAGGTACTTTCTGTGAGTTCACCTCTTTTCCAAGTTTAAACAACCAGCTGTTGCTCGTGTTTCTCAAGGGCACACCTGTAGCCCAGGTGCATCCTCTGGCTACTTTCACCGTCCGGTGCCCTGTGGTCATCACCTCTCGCAGAGACTCACCGTGTCCAGAGCTCAGCTCCCGGTCTTCCATTTCCACCCCAGACCTGATCCATTCCTAGACAGTTCATCTCACTGGACAACACCTTTATCCTTTCAGTCATTCAGGCCAAACACGTTAAAGGCCTCTCTTTATTTCCTTAACCAAACCACCAAGAAATTCTGTTGGCTCTACTTTCAAAACAATTCAGGGACCGGAGGGTTAGCTCAGTGGTTCCGGTGCCTGCCTTGCAAGCACAAGGTCCTGAGTTCGATCCCCCGTGACCACATACAATGCTGGGCATGGAGACTCACGCCCACTAGCAATCAATACCACATACCACAATGCCGGGTGTGATGGCTCACGCCTGTCATCCCAGCACTCGGGAGGCAGAGGCAGGAGGATTGCTGAGTTCCAGGCTTGCCTGCGCTACATAGTGAGCTCATGGCCAGCCTGAACTACAAAGCGAGACCCTGTCTCAAAAAAAAAAAAACAAAAATTCAGAATCTGGCCAATCCCCAGCTCTACCCACCATTACCCCTGATCCCAACATCATGGTCTCTCACCTAGATGATCCCAGTGGCTGCTTAACTTACCTCCCTCAATGTAGCCAAAGGCTTACAGAAGCTTGTGCCCAGTTTGACTCTCTGTTACCCTTTAACCTCATTTCCTTGGACCACATTCCTTTGGCCCCAACCACACACACGTTACTGGTCCTCAGGTACATTGGACACATCCCACTGTAGGGCCTGCTGGCTGATCTTCTAATGTACAGTTCTTTTCCTTCAATATTCACATGGTTAATTCCTTCTACTTCATCAGGTTTTTGCCAAATGCCACTCTCCAATGAGACTTATCCTGACTACTGTATTTCAACCCACAACCATACCATGCCCAACCCCTCTCTTCTTCCTCTAGAACATATTATTTTTCCCTCTTTGGTGAGAATGCAAGTTCTGGACTAGGAATTCTTTCAGTTTTCACTCATAGGTCCCAAACTCCCAGGACAGTGCTACTGCATGGTACACCCTCAATTAACATTTTTGGAAACATAAAATGTCTGATTAGCTCAAGGAGGCACAAAATAATAACTATGAACATTTTGGTTGATAAATTTTTCAATTCGCTTTCCTTAAGAAATAGACTCATGGGTTGAGGATTTAGCTCAGTGGTTCTGTCGTCTGCCTGGCAAGTGCAAGGTCTGAGTTCGATTCCTGGTAACTGGATACAACAGTACCAGGCGTGGTGACTCACGCCCACAAGCAATCAGTGCCACACACCACAGTGCCAAGCATAGTGGCTCATGCCTGTCATCCCAGCACTCAGGAGGCAGAGGCAGGAGGATTGCTGTGAGTTTGAGGCTTGCCTGGGCTACTTAGTGAGCTCAGGGCCATACTGAACTACAAAGTGAGACCCTATCTCAAAACAAGAAAAAAAAATACTGATGCCACAAATTGTAAATACTCATGCTACAAATTGCATTTTATAGTTTGTCTTTTTTCTTTCACAATATTTTGTTGATATGTCCTGAGGTATTTAAAACATTCTATTGCAGAGTATCATTTGTGGCAATCTCATAATCTGTTGACTTATGCACTAATATTGTATATTAGATTATTTTAATTGTTTTGACCTATAAATTCTATAAGTAACACCACTCAGGTATTTCACTGTTGTACAACGATAGAGAATTTTACATAATTCTGTTTCCTAAGTTTTATAAGAAGCAGCACTAATATAAATATCTTTTTTTACAGAAAGCTTGGTATGCATTTTGATTGTTTTCTTATGATAAATTGCTAAAAGTAGAATTACTGGACCAAAAGGTGTGAAGAAGGAACCATAAAAGATTACTCATATATTTTCAAACTGCCCCCTAGAAAAGTTTTACCAATTAACACTTCCACCAGTGGTATATGGGGATGTCTGCTGTGTCTTGCCCATACGGGCTTTGCTTTTTGAAATGCCAACTTGATTAAAAAAAAAAAAAGACAGACAATTTATTTTAATCTGTGTTTCTTTGGTAGCTGGTTCATTTGAATAGTTTTATTTTTAGTCAACAAATACAAAAAATTCTAAAATATATATATATAATTATCAGAGTTTGCACCCTTCCCTTTGTAAACAGGTCTCTGCGCTAGACTTCTAGAGTTTGGTGCTTTTGCTATGGTGATCGGGGAAACAGTGGTGAAGGTTGTCTGACTTCCATTAGAAGAAGAGGCAAAAGAAGTGAAATTTTGTGTGTTTGTGGTGAACAGAAAAGAATTTCGGTACATTTTGAAAGAGTTAAAAGACTAAGGGCCGGGCGTGTTGGCTCATGCCTGTCATCCCAGCACTCGGGAGGCAGGGACAGGAGGATTGCTGAGTTTGCGGCTTGCCTGGGCTACAAAGTGAGCTCAGGGCCAGCCTGAACTGCAAAGCAAGACCCTGTCTCAAAAAAAAAAAAAAAAAAAAAAAAGACTGAGGAAACATAAGAGCCTGAATGAAATGATGACATGGACTTGGTGGCCGCCCCCGACGCCCGTCAAGGCGTGGCAGCGCTCACTGGCCCTCCCCCCCCGCGAAGCCTCGGCCAGCTGTCCTCTGGCTGCACCTTCCCCTGCTGCCTCTGCAGATTGTCCCTCGGGCCCCAGCGTCTGGGTCCAGGTTTTCATCTTGGACATGTTCACCTCTCTGCCTGTACTTTCTCCCTTGACCTCAGCCAGTCCCTTAGCTGTAAATATGTTGTTTATGCAGATGTGCCCAGAGCCACAGCGTTGGTGTCAGACTGGCTGTCCACAGCTCCGCTTGATGCCCGGCCTGCGTCTCCAACCTAACCTGTCTGCTTAGGGCCGCCTGTGCCCTCTACCCACCCCTGCCTGTGCTGCAAAACAAACGTTACTTCTGTTAGTCTTAAAATAGGCTCCCGACTTATTTCCTCCTCTTGAAAAGCAGCTCAGATGATCTCAGCTAAGCATAGCTCGGATCATAGCCTCCGGAGAATGCAAGTCTCTGGGGCCTCGGAACTTCCATGCCGGAAAATGAAAGCCGGAGTTCGTCCATGGGCGGAGACCTTCCCTGGGCCTGTCCCCACTGCCACCACGTGTGCCCACCCGCTCCTCCTCGCCGTCCTCTCCACTCGGGCCGCACGGGCTGGCAGCGCCCTGTCTGGTCTCGGACGTGCCGGAGGTGCCTCACCTCTTCGCATCCTCCGCTCACCTGTCTGCCCGGGCTTTGCTCCCTCTGCCACGTGAGTCTTTTCTTACACACTGTCCTCCCGGAGAAACTTCTCATCGACGAAAGCCTTCCATTTCCCTGCTAGAAACCCCTAACACGTTTCTTTCTTTGTTTCTCACTAGAGCCTTTCTTGCTCTGCCATATCATGTTTTTACCTTATTTATTATCGGCCTCCCCTTGTCAGACTGCAAGTTCCATGAGAATGGCTCTTGCGTTTACTGTCCTAACCCCATTTATCTAATCTAGCTAGCTAACTAAATGGACTAACTTCTAAGAATCCCTAAATACTAAAGGTGTGACTTCCTTTTGTTTTCTTCAGAATTTCCAGTTTATTCCTGAATTCTCTTTAGGACAGTTTTCACCACAAAAGAACTTAAGCAGGACCAGAGATTTAGCTCAGTGGCTCCAGTGCCTGCCTAGCAAGCGCAAGGTGCCCAGCTCAATCCTGGGTAACCACATACAACAATACTGGGCGTGGTGACTCGCTCTCACCAGCAGTCAGTACCACGTAACACACTACTGGGCATGGTGGCTCATGCATGTCATCCCGGCACTCGGGAAGCAGAGGCAGGAGGACTACTGAGTTTAAGACTTGCCTGGGCTACAAAGTGAGCTCAGGGCCAGCCTGAGCTACAAAGGAAGACCCTGCCTCAAGAAAAAAAAAAAAGAACTAAAAGCATCATACCACAGGGCTATAAGCACCCCCATATATATAGCAGCAGTTTTTAATGGCTAGATCTTGAAAATAGCCCAAATATGTATGGATAAAAAAGATGTGGGCTTTTTAAAAAATAAAATGGAGTATTACTCTGCCACAAAGAAGGATAAACTTGAAACATTTGTACCTAAATGGACGCACCTTGAGACCATACTCTTAAGTGAAATAAATTGGACACAAATGTTTAAATACCTCATTGTTTCTCTGGTGTGAGAAATTGAAAGTGGAGATGGGCTGGAATGTATAATTACTATTGGAAAAAGGGAAGAAAATATTCAAATGAGAAGGGGAACAAGGGGAGGGGAAAGGGAAGAAAAGAAAGGTTAAGAAAAAAGAAATAATAGAAGAAAATAGAAACAAAGCTTCGAAAATGAGGCAAAGTGGGGACGAAGGGAGGAGGGAGGAATGGGAAAAGATAAGCAAGATTCATCATGTACAGTTACAAAGTCCCTATGATGAATGCTACCATTATGTATATCTAAAATATACCAACACATATTTTGCTTCAAAAAAATAGCTGTAAGATCAACTAAGAAAAACAACCAAATATTCTCAAGAAATTTGAGTCTGAACCGGATTTTCTTATTTCATTTATAGAACATAAAAGCATGAGCAACACAGGCAGATTTTTAAAATGAGTGGAATCAGGCTCCAAAGCCAGATTGTTTAATTGGTGGTTATGCTCGTTTTTATCTGTACAATGTCAGACAGTTAATTTAATCTCTACAAGGCACGATTTCCTTGTTCATACGTTAAAGATAATCTACCTACCTGGAGACAGGCACATTCCAGTTTTAGGAAGAGGGCCTGTGTTTGTACTTTTTACCACAAGGGTCCTTTCTCCGTGGGTGAGGCTCTGAAAGTGAAGCCCTTCCCTTCAGTGAATGTACCAACCCCAACTGTGTATTCAGGGGTAGGGAAATAATTATGCAGCTCATTTGGGACCATGGATGCCTGAGGGATGCATGTGGTCCAGAGCTCTGTTTACCACCTGCCCCCTCATCCCTCATTAACTGAAGCGCTCCCTGTCTCCTGCCGTCATCATCTCCGGTCTGTTGTCTAATGTGCCTCATAAAAATCCAGTCACTTAACTCAGGTCTCTCCAAGAAGGCTGGCGGAGTCTCCCCCACCTGTGCCGTGTGGCCCCGCACAGCCCTCCCACTTCAGTTAGGGGCCAGTGGTCTCCAGATCCATAAATTGCTGGAGTCTGAGGAGTCAGTGAGGGGCCTTCTGTTGTGACAGCTGGCAGAGTTCTCCTGGTGACCAAGCAGAGTTTTTTGTTGGCTTCTTTTACCAGTCAAGCCCTAAGCTACTTCACCCTCCATCTATTTCATCTCTCCAGTAACACTAGGATCTGTCAACCACCGCCTCAGATTCTTGTGCATTGAAATGCTCAACTTGCCATTCTAGCCTCTCTGCCATACACTAGAACTATGTGATTCCTGCCTGAGGCAGTTAACTTCTGCTTTATTGCTTCTAACATCCTGAAACTTCATCCAAATAATGCTCATTGGGAGCACAAGCCGATGGCCACGTCACCTACCAGCCTCTTTAACTTACCAAGAGCAGCTACAGCAACCTTCTCAGAGCCTGCACTCTTCTCTCACAGGCACGTTCCATATTCCTTTGTGAAAAGAAGGTTTCTCAGACTTCCTTTGAGATTATTCAGTTGACTATCCTTAGGGCTCATCTAGCAAATCCACCTCCCAGAGCCTCTGGTCCCTTGCTCAGTACCGTGCTGCTGAAGTTCAGGGATCTCCACGTCCCTGACAAGCCCCAGGCAAGGTCTGAGCAGACCGTTCAGACTGGCTCCGGCTGTCTTGCTGAAACAGTGCACTTACTAGGGATTGTGTCACCCTGTCTTGTCCTACGTCTTGCCTTTTCCAATCCAGTACCCTATAATGTACTTTCGTACAGTTGTCCCTGTTTCTTAGCAGAGAAATTCTTGGGGTTCTGTGATTTTTGAAGCATGAAAACTAGAGTATCTCCTCTTGGAGTAGGGGTCGTGGGTGCTTATCACCTGTGCAACAGGAAGAAGTATCAGCCTGGAGGCAACAGGCAACACTGACAACCAGTCTCAAGAACGAAATTATCTCCTAAGCACAGGTTTCAGCTGAAGTTGTGCAGTCCCCAGGCGAGAGGAGGCTGTCGTTCTCTGGTGGGGGAGGGGAGTAATTCTGTTTCTCCAGGCCTGCAGTGTTCGGGAAGAACTGGCCCTGTGTTTTCAAGATTCTCTGCTTTGTTTATCTAACTGTCTCTCGGCCAGGTCTCAGGACTCTTTTGTTTTCTGGGAAGGACCCACTTGGATGCAGAAGACGTGTCAAGTCTTGTATGATGCGTTTCCTTTGGAGCTCTCCTACTGTTTCTGCTTTATTATCTTTCTTGGAGTGAGGGAACAGGCCAGTTTCAGTTATAAGGATGTGACTACCGATCTCACCACAGTAGACCGTGGAGTACCAAGGGGATATGTATTTCCTTTGCTTCTGCTACAGAGGCCCTATGGCCATTGTATCTTAAATTGAGTGTTGGCTACTGTGAGATTCTAATTTTGATTTAGTGAGGCTTCTGACCCTAGTAGGAAAGGCTTTCCTATTCCTTAATTGCATAGTTATCATCACATCAACACAGTGACCAGTAGTCTAATGTTTCACCTTTCACCTTTACTGCTTTCTAATTCATCACCAGAAAGATCATTAGAAATCGTGATAGAACTAGACCAGGCTTTTCACGTCTCCCACAGCACCTGTGACGGGGACTCCGTTATTATCACCATACCATGAGCGGTTCCATCTTCAGGAGACATATGCTAAGGCTGCACCTCGTATGGATGCCTCAAGTCTTGCAGAAAGCAGGGTCTTAAGGAATATAATCCTAACAAAACAAGGGTAAGGAAAGACACAGAACTAATGCACATGGACATTTGCAAGCTGACTCCCACATGCTCTCGAAATACCAGAGATTGCTAGACTATCTCAGAACTATCCTTAAGAGATCAAATGAGCTAAATCTCAGCACAGTTTATATGAAGCATGGGAGAGAAATGAATTTACATGCCAGCTTTAATCTGGACTTTGGACAGATGTTTGCCCTTCAGACATTATCTAGCCCACACTTCTGAACTGTGCATGTGCAGACACCAGAGAGGTCTCGTGTTGTCTTGTTTCTATTATCAAGAGGGTTACCGTAGGGGAGGCGGGAACAGGGCTGCTGCCTTACACCCACACAAGGTCAGGTGAGCCTGTTCCTCGGCACAGTTGGGGTAAACACACAGTTCGGGATTCCAGAGGCAGGTACCACTTGGAGGCTCTAAGGTGACAGTCCAAGGTCATATACTAACTAAAGAGCCAGCAAGTATTTTCCATTTCTCCTTCCTCTGTCATGGTGGGTTGTATGTATCTGTCATGCTTAACAAGACCAGAGCCGATGGAGAGATATACTGCATGCCGGTGACAGATGCCCAGTGGTGGCTTGTCCTTTATTGAAGTCAGAAGTCTGTGCTTGCACAGTACAAAGAAGATGAATATGAGCAGAATTTTGCTGCAGGCACTGAGAGCCCCCTTCTTACTCCTTTCAACTGTGAGTCTCCTGAACGTCTTGCTGGCCATGGTACTGTTGCAAAAACATTTTTAAAGGAAATTCATTCAACGAAGTGCGCAGCCTGTTGAATTCTAATGTGGAAACAATGGGTAGTTTGTTCCTAAGCCAATCTAGTCTCAGTTCTCAAGTCCCTGCAGAAGTTGCTTTTGTGTAGCTCAACTTTGAGGCCTTCTAGTCATTCTGAAAAGTATATGCGGCTCTGATGGGCACTGACTCCTAGAAATATTGTATGCTTCAAATAAGCTCTTCTCAAATGACAATGTGATGTAATCAAATTTTTGTCAAAAGCTAAGTAAAGAGGATAAAGCATCACAGACAGTTACCTTCCACAGGGTACCGCTGCGATCAGCAGTCACGTTTGATTGTTCCTGTGCTCCTGTTTTTGTCTCATTTTTATGTCAACAATCCTTCAGTCAAGAATCTCTTTCAACTACACACTACTCATTCTTGGCATTTCCTTAGCATCTCTGTTTGTGTGCCATTCTTAAATTCATCTATTGCTCTTAAAATAAGTCTGATTTCTTTTTTTCATCTGTTTTTGTCATCTATGTCAAACTTGTGGCTTTTTTATACTGTTCTGGGTCTAGGCTCCTACACATCCAGATCTGTGTCTTTAGGGATGTGATATTTCAACTTCTGGATCTTCTGGAACCAGACATCTGCATTTCCGGGCTTAATTGCCAAGTCCAGTGCACATGTACCTCACCATTACTGGGCCTGGCTCTATACCCCATGGGCTATAGCAAAGGAGTCCAATCCTTAAAGAATGAGTACTTTGTTGAATATATATATATATATATATATATATATATATATATATATATATATATATATATATTCATTCTTATTGCTTCTTTTCAGCTCACACTCTTAGTTTGGGATAACCAAAAATTCAATGAAAAAAATGGCTTAAATAGCACATTGTTGACTAATGTACAAGCTATGGTCAAAACTATGGTGAATTTCAGAAAGCATATTACAGTAAAAGACACATCGCTATTATTAATCCCTCTCAGAACATGCTCCTTCACTTCAAAACACTTGTGTCAATTTTTTTTTTTTTTTGCCACTGTCTGAAGTAGTTCTGGAAGCTCTGTTTCATGAGTGTCTTTAGTTGTGTTGTGGCTTCCTCGATATCCTGGATCACTGCAAAAGATTTATCTTTCATGGTAATTTTGACTTCAGGAAAGAGCCAGAAGTTGCGTGCCAAAGCTGGTGTGTAAGGTGGGTGGGGACACTCCATGTTTTTAATAGAAAATTCTACCTTTCCGTTGAACAGCACTCAGCAGCAGTATTCACCAACCGTGTCTTTAATACTAGTTTGTAAAGATATTTGTAGAGGTGGACTTCCAGGACTCTATTACTTATAAAATGGCAAGAACAATGAAATAAGTGTAAGTAGAGGGAGGCAACAGTTTGAAGGGTATTAGTTGTTATTATTATAATGATCTTTAAAAGTTTAAACATCTACCATATATTTTGATCATACCTCCTATCTGAAAAGTTCAGGAGGAGATTGATTTTCTCAGATACCAACAGATCCCAAAGCACAGATTCTTGGTTCTGTTCTTCAACGAGCTTTGCTTTCATGGAAGTGACACCATTTCTAAACATCTAGACTCATCTAGCTCACATCTCTGTGTTGACTTGGACTTTGTCACAATTTGAGCAAAAGTCACAGACTTGATCCTCTGTGAGTCAGCTGCTTATGCTCAGGCCAGCGTGGCCTGATGCTCTCGTTGGCTGAGACTGAGGCACATACGAAGGGCAGAACCAAGATCGTCTGTACAATAAGATTTGCCAGTGGGAAAGAGATGTTGCCCAGAAGTCGAGGTGGTGCTCCTACCATAAGAATAAAAACCAGCAGTGTCCACTATAGTTGTCTCGATGGGTTTGGTCTCCTCTGGTGCAACATCCGTAAATCCAGTTCTTAGGGATGTATTACATACAGATGATTTAGCTTGCAATGGGCTTCCTTGCAAGAGCTATCATTTTTCCTTACCTCTTTCAAGAGAAGCACCATGTGAAGTAGATATTTTTAAAAGGCTGTCATTCCCCTTCTATATTAAATATTCCCCTTGTATATTAAATAGGGCCATGTGTTGACAGGCATAAAAGTACAGAATCACGACACATGGAAAATGCAATCCACATGATGTTGTTTGTGTTTAAATCAGTAAAAACTTACAGCACAAGCAAAATCTTTATACAGTTTTATTCCTGCATGCTGAGGCATAAAATTGTATCAAATCAAAATCACAGTGAGATATCCCCTCACACATTTCAGGACAGCTACTATCAAAAAAAAGAGAAGAGGAAGACACCAAAGATTGTCTGAGAAGGTGGGAAAATTGAGACCCTTATACACTGTTGGTGTAAATGAAAAATAATATGGAGTCCCCCAAAGAATTTAAAAATAGAGGTACCACTAGTCCTGTTCTGGGATTTATCCAAAAGAACTGGGATCAGGATCTTGAGAAGATACTGCATTAGCATTCCTATGTTCACACTAGGCGAACTGTGGGAGAAACCTAAATATCCCTCAAAAAAGAATGGCTAAAGAAAACACACATACCATAAAACATGTTCTGTCTTTAAACAAGAAAGAAATTCTACAGTATTTGACAACATAGGTAAACCCGGAGGACATAATGCCAGTTGAAATAAACGAGTCACAGGCAAACAAATACCACATGACTCCTCCTATGTAATGCGTCTAAAGTTGTAGGTTCATGGCCTAAACAAATAGAATGATAGTTACTAGGAGCTAGGGGGAGAGGGAGCTACTAATCAAGAGATGAAACATTTCAATCAAGCTAATAATATTAAACCTTTAAACTTTAATATTAAACCTCTTTATTAAACTTTAATATTAAACCTAAAACTTTAAACTTAATAATATTAAATAATACCTATAGTAAAAAAAATAGATGCTATACTTAAAATTGGTTAAGAAGTATGTTAGGTATTCTTTCCACACTCACATAAAATAATACACATAAAGCAAAATAAATTCAATTTTAGAAGAAAGGAATATTGTCAAAAATAACCAAACCTTAATTCCTAGTATATAAAGAAATGTACAAAAAAATAAGTGAAGATACAATTTGTTACTAGACACACATGCTTCTCCTACTCTTCCAACCATACTCTTGTGCTAAATTTTCACCACCACTTGTGTCTAGGGTGACATTCTTGGATTCTTTTGCTTTTCACTTTTATTTTCTAGTTCTAAATATTATACATACCTCTCACCAGTTTGGCGTCCCCTTGAGTGTAGAGTCTGGTAAGGTATCACACCAAAGGCCCAAAGCTCACTTGTCTCCATCAGCACATCGACATTTTCCTTCCCTTTCTGTCCCCTCTGCTCCCCTTTTTCCATCTCTCTCTTACTCTCTCTCTCTCTTTCTCTCTGTTTCTGTCTCTGTCTCTCTGTCTCTGTCTCTCTCTCCTCTCTGTCTCATTGGTCTTTCTTCCTTTCCTCCTTTCTTTTCCCTTTTAAGGAAAGAAATCTAATTTGAATGCATATTTGTTTTTGATAGAGTGGAAGGAATTTGCAAAGATTTTGTCAAGGTTAGATATTGTCTTTTAATTGTGCTGTAAGAGAGGGGATCACAAAAGCCAGAAAAGAGCTGCATTTGTTAGAGATTGGCCCGTGTGGGGTCTGAGAGGCTGGTGTTAACCCCGACAAGAGGCTTGTTCTCCACCTCTGTCTCTCCTGCGCAGACCTAGGCACCATGAGGGGTAGAGGTGGAAGGAGCAGAAAGGGCAGGATACCAAGGTGAACAGAGCAGAAACCATAAAAACAGGACAAAGACGAGGCAGGGGTCCTGCTGTGAGCTACTTCACACCAGAGTGTGTCCAGGGTGTGGCTGGGTGGTGGGATATGGGCTGCTGCGTTCTCTGCATTTTGGTCATGCTCCGGACCAGCTAGTACAGGTGGAAGCTCCCTCGTCCAAAACCCAAGGTGCCACAAAACCTGAAACACTTGGAATGCGGACAGGATGTCATAAGCGGGATATTCTACCTCTGATCTATGTAAGGGAGCAAAGCGAAAGCCAAAGTACACTAAAAATGTTATATAAGCTACCTTCAACCTCCGTACATAAGGTGTGTAAAAAACAGAATTTTGTGTCTGTTCCCCAAGATATCTTGTTATGTATATACAGATTTTTCCAAACTCCAAAAAGTGTCTGAGATAAAGAACACACAAGCTGCCATCAAATTGCTTAATTTCTGGGCTGTGCCTGCAGGCCTCTCCAGATATTGCATACATTGTGGTGGTAGGAATAAATGAGAGAACGTCCCGTGTGAAGAGTGCTGGAAATCGGATGTATGAACTCTAGAGAAAACACAGAGCCTCTTTCCTTTGTGTGCTCATAAAGAGGCTGTAAGTCGATATGGAAAACAAAACCGACACACGATGAAAACAACAAAAACTACCCCGAGCTCCCAAGTCAGTAGATGAGTTTCATGACCCATCCCCCGCCCACAGCATATTTTAGGAGACACAGAGAGGCCGGCTTCAGTGTGCTTTCATTATTTTATGATGCAATACACATGGATATTGCAGATTTCTCAGAATTAGAAGAATAAAATAGGATTCAGCCAGAATTTTTTTTTTCAGCCAGAAATTATTAAAACCCAGGCAGTGAGCTCCTTGGCCACAGATCTCCCATCTGCCCCAGGAATGGTACCCATTTGCACCACACTGATCGTGGCTGATGAGTTTTAACTGGTACTGAACACACGAAGCAAATGGCACAGACTCATCCACTTGAAAGCCGAGGTTATATTGACTGATGGAGTAGCTTTCAGCTCAAGCATTGCTGGTGTTAAACTACATCCTGGGGGTTTCCCCTTTCATCTGCTTGGCCAAGATTCCCGGAATGGGCAGCTTAAGTGGTACCCTCCCCCTGGGTGCATATTAGAATCACCTGTTGAGCTTTGGAAACAAATGGACCCTAGGGTTACCCTCCCCCACCCCAGGTCACCTAAGTCACAATCTAGGCACATAGCGAAGCATCAGTGCTTCCGAAAATCTTCCTGGGGATTCTGAAGGTCAGTCAAGGTTGAAACTTGCCCAGCTTTTTGGAAAATACTTTGTCTCTCTGTTCCTGTCTGTCTCTCTCCATTTCTTCCTCTTCTTTCTCCCTCTTTCTCTCCTCCCTTCTCCCGTTTTCTCTTCTCCCCCTCCCTATTCCCTCCGCAGTCCTTCCAATAATAGATCTTGAGACAATGACTACTTCCCCAGTTCCAGTCTCATTCTCTCCCCAAGTATCTAAAAGACTGTTTAAGCCCATGGCGCTCCATTTTCAAGCACCTTTTCTGAGAGGCTTTGGTTTTTTTATGTGCATTTATGAAATGTTGCGCAGCACTGTTTGACTTTGACTGTGGGCGCACCTTAGTGGAAGGACAGGACTGGTAAATGAGTAATGAAGTGGAAGAAACTTAAAAGATTTTCCACTTAGCCCTCGTTTTTATGGGTGCTTATACTCACTGCAGGACCCGGTGAGGCCATCGATCCCTCCTTCATTCCTCGATAAATTCATTCACTAGATAAATAAAGGCAGATCTTTTTAATATTCCAAGACCCATGCTATGTGCTAAATTTATACAGATGAATAAGAAAAGACTTCTGCTTTTAAGGAAGTAATACTTAAATATTTTAACTAAAACACAAGGTTTTAATTCTTTTAAATGGAACTATTTAAGCTGACTTCACAATTAAGTAGGAATGAAGATGAGAAAAGGAGAGGGGGGGGGCATTCTAGTAGAGGAGGAAGCAGCCAGAGGCTCACAGAAAAGGTGTATCCACTGCAAAAATCTGTTGTTGCTCATTAGGCTTAAATTCACAGCATGCTGAGGTCCGGCTGTGGACCTCATAATATCAGGACTTCCCTCATCCCAGCCACCCAGTGAGAGCACTTGACACTTCAACTTCTGATTTACAGTCTTCTATTGGCTGATTCTTTCATCAGACTCTGACCACTATAATTTAAATATACATAGGGTATATAATATATACTGTAATATATAATGAAATTTTACATATAATCCATATATGCACACACATACCCTGTTTCTCATGTTGTGTTCATCTCTTCCATCCCCGGCAGGTGAGTAGACATGGGTTTGGGCGAGGATGGACTGATGAATTGGGTTCCCAGACTCAAGAGTGGAAATTCAGTTTGGTTCACAGACTACATAGTGCTCAAACACACACCCTTTCGGTGCACCCTAAAAGGGTGAAAGGCTGGCAATCTCTAGCGAAAAGGTTCCCAACCTTTTCTGGAGTTAAGCCTGGAATTTGAACTTTTAACAAGCTCTCCTAAGCACCATGGTGTGGTCAGATTGGGATTCACTGGCCTCATCCTCAGTACTGATTGGACACGATGAGGGACTTTCCAAGAGCCCAAGAAAAGCTTAAATAGTAAGGACAAATGGTAAGCATTATTCAGTCTCCGTTTATTTAACCCTTACAAGGCTCCTATTGATAAGCTTGTAACGATCTCTATTGTTCAAGAGGAGAATACTGAGTAAGAGTTCAAGTGACTTATTCCATAGACATGAGCAGTTTGGTGGTTAAAGCCCCTTTTAAAGGCTGAAGCACCTCTCCTTGTTGAAGACCATGTGCTGAATACATTGTCAGACACAGTCTGAATTGCAGCAGGTCCATGGAGGTAAAGCGGAGCCATTGTTGTGCTCCGCCTCTGGCTCTCGGGGTTACAGGTAAGGGCCAGTGTTATGAACTTAGGGTTTGCCACTCTCCGGGACACAGATATCACCGGCCAAATGATGAGGAAGAAATATCCCCAGTGAGCTCTGCTGCGCTGATACCAGCTGGGTACAGTTCACTACCAGGTGCAGGCTTGGCTTACTATGACTTGCTGCCTGCTGTGAGCCATCACAGCACACGCTGTCATGAAGACATGAGCCGGGACATGAAGACTGTGGGCCGGGGACACCCCGTTTCCTAGGGCAGCAGTACTGTCAAGGGGATCTGGGGATCTGCACCCCTGCTGTGGGTCCCGATGGTGAAAGTCCACAGAAATCTCAGTTCAGCAGTTGGACAGTGTGCCTAATAGTAGATAGATAGATACTCGTTGAGGTGGTGACAAGGACAGGAACCCAAAGGTTTCCACTCCTAAATATCCTCAGTCATTCCTCACATGTACTTCCTTCAACTCAGCTACTTCCCCTTCTCTCCTTCCAGCTCACTACAAGCCTGCAGATTTCCTATAGAGAATCTCTTGTCACTTCCTGTAGACCACTTGACCTTTGCATGTTGCAGCACTTGCTCCAGGACCCGTGAGACAGCCGTCTGGCGCATCACAGCTATGAGGGGCTGGGGCCTCCGGTGAGGGATGAGGCACATGGTGATGCTTGTGCTACCCATTTTAGGTACAAGCCGTGCTTCTTTGGGATCAACCTGTCCAGCCTCCAGCGTGCAGCAGTGGATGAATACTTCAGACAGCCAATAATAGTAAGCGGGCTATCTTCACAGGCTTTCTGCTGTCTGTGGATATATGGATCATTTGCTCTTTCGTCTGTCGAGTACTACCAGCAAGGCTCAGGGTAGAACCATCGCAGGAAAGGAGTTCCTTGGAATCCCGTGTATCAAGCCTTCCAGCCCTGCTCTGTTAATCAGTTGAGGAAGTTGTCATAATGGTACCATTACAAACAAAGAGATTTTCTAACTATCTTTCACTGAGTCATTTCTAGTTCCCTACTACCTTGACACACCCTATGTACTTTGGTTCTTAGACCTGGCTCAAAAATTCACATCAGCTCATTGACCTTAGTGGCTCAAAACATACCGGGGGAAAAAAAAATTGTAACAGTTTAGAGCAAGAGCTTCTGTATTAATAAGATTTGGTTTTCATTGTGACCTCATCTAGTTGTATAACTTTGGGCAACTTCACTTGTATCATCAGAAACTTGCAGCTGTAAATAAAAGGCAACCCAAACCAAACTGCTAAAGTTGCGATGAAATCACTGTCCCTCGAAAGCTGCAAGGCCTGAATATACAGCAAACTTTAGGGATCTGTTAACAGATGCTCAGACTCTGTCCCCAGGACCTGTTTTGTGTCCTCATTATTTATCCATCCTTGCTCTGATTTTACTGTGTTTCTAGACAGGTTATCAGTCCTCTTGTGACAGCAAGCTATAGAGTCCAACTTTCAACCATGTCGCCTGTATAAGAGCCTGCCTTTTCCTAAAAACCCAGGAAGAAGCCCAAGGTTTAATGTAGACTGAGCTTGGTTTTTCTACCTTGAATCACATACACATCTATGAACCTATCACTGGTGTCAGGGAAAAAGGACCCTTTCACTGGCCAAATCCAAGTCACATGCCTGTTCTGGGGTGTGGACTGGTTTCCACCCTAGTACTTCTTGAGCAGAAATAAGGAACAAAGTCTTCATAGTTGAAAACCTGTTCCAAACATGTTGCAAATAAATAAATGATATAACCTAGTAAAACACTTAGTACTTAATAAAGCACAACCCACTTAGGCCTTGGTAGATAGTAAATTCTCGACAAATGTTAGTACTTATTATTATAGTATTATCATGAAGCTTGGACCTTTTAGCCTAATTTCTTTTGACATAAAAATTTCAAGAGGAAAGCAAAACTTCAAACTCCCTTAAGTTCAGTTTATCTTGATCAAATGATAATATCTTTGATATTTTCCCCCAAGGACACATTCAACATTAGCATTTTGATGACTCAACCAGTAAAATATACAGTAAACTTTGTGGATGCAGAAGAGAAAGACCTACACAGGTTTGTACAAATCAGTGCTCTTGACTTTTAAATGTTCTTTCCTGTCCTCAAACTTCAGTACAAACTAATGCTGCTCACAGAGGAAGAGACTTGTAGATATTCATGGCATACAGGAATGGAGCATTCTTGTTGCGTTTATTCCAGTTTCGTTTATTACATTATCAGGATGATGACAACTCCTTCATAGGGCTATTTTAAGAACCGAATGACCAGAATGGTAATAACATAGTTTATACATATACAACCAGACACTGTTCTGAGCCCTTTCTAGAATAACATTTAATTGTCACAGTGAATCTGTGTAGCTCGTACTATTGACATTCCTGTTTTGCAGATGACAAGTGGAATAGAAAGGAATAATAAAATTCAGAAAGTTATAGAACTAGTAAATGTGTTAGAGCTAGGACTTGAGTATTTTAGAAGACTCCAGAGTCTAAGCTTTGAGCCACTGTCCTTCAGTACCTCTCCAAGAAGGGCATGGCCATGAATGGACCCAGGTCTGTGCATGCAAGTAGTAACAACACGAAGAAGAGCCAGCGGTTCTCGAGGCTACAGTATATTAGGTCCTGTGCTACGGGTCATTTTCAAAGCAGGCACTCAATAAATGTTAATCCTTTTTCCCTTTACCCGACAAGACTTTGAAATGAGACTTCGTCCACTATCTTAGATGGTGATATGAATCCCCTTTGAGGAACCTTTCATTACTCCTTTTCCCTTGAGCCCTGATAAAATCAATATTTGTAATTTTTGTTGGATAAGAAAGTTAAAGCCTATCCGGACTGCAATTTACAGAGCTGCTGAGAAAGCAACAATCATTCTTTAGAAGGTACTGCTGGCTAACAACAACAAAATATATATAACACAAACATATTATATATGTTTGTACATATATATATATATACATACATACATATATATTAGAGAGAGAGAGAAAATCACGGCATACAGAGCTATTCAAATCAGTTAGGACAGGTTCTAGAAACATTAGCTGGTGCATTAGACAAGACAAAGAAAGACAGAAAAGGAAGAAGTTAAACTATCATTATTTTCAGATAACATGATGCTTTGCAGAGAAGATCCCAAAAACTCTATTCAAAAGACTTGTAGATTTAATAACCAATTATCAAAGACTTTTAGATTTAATAACCAATTTAGTCACATAGCTGAATACAAAGTCAACACTCGAAAAGTATTCCTATGAACAAAATCAAATTTAATGAGAGAGAAATTAAGAAAACCAGCCTTTCACAATAGCATAAAATAATGAAATACTTAGGAATAAATTTAACAAAAGCAGTTAAAGATCTTTACAATGAAAATTACAGTACTCTGAAAAAGGAGATCAAAGAGGATATTAGAAAATGGAAAAAGAACCCAACATGGTAAAAATAGCTATACCCCCAAAATTGTTATACAAATTTAATGCAATCCCAATCAGAATACCAATAATGAATCTCAGGGAACTAGAGAAAACATTTCATCTGAAAGCAAAAGAGACCTAAAATAGTGAAAACAATTCTGGGGAATAAAAGCAAGGCTGAGAGCATCAAAATCCAATGTAGTGATGCAGTATCAATAAATATAAAATTGTAGTATTAAGGGCCAGAGATTTAGCTCAGTGGTTCTGGCGCCTGCCTCACAAGCGCAAGGCCCTGAGTTCGATCCTGGTGACCACATACAATGCTGGGCGTGGAGACTCACCCCACCAGCAATCAATACCACATACCACAGTGCTGGGCATGGTGGCTCACGCCTGTAATCCCAGCACTTGGGAGGCAGAGGCAGGAGGATTGCCGAGTTGGAGGCTTGCCTGGGCTACATAGTGAGCTCAGAGCCAGCCTGAACTACAAAGTGAGACCCTTTCTCAAAAAAAAGAAAAAAAAATTGTAGTATCAATAAACTCAAAATGACAATTGTAATAGAAAACTACAGAAATAGTCTGATTGCTCCAGGGGGAAAGAAGTTGAAACTTTAGGGGAACGATGAATACAAATTATATCCAGCCTTCTTTGGAAACTTCTGGAACACTCAATAAGATAAAGCTCCTGGAAGCCCCAGTCATGGACCAACAGTATCACCTTTTTATTGTGAAATTACTTAAATTTGCAAACCACACTTGTGTACATTTTCCTATTGAACAAGAAAAACTTTATGAGAAGGAAGATTTTATTATACTTGAACAAGTGAGGATAGTAAGATTCAGAAAACTTAAGTGAAATTCCAAGATTTCACAGCAAACATGGGTCCAGTATCTAGGTTTTGTTCTGTATTTTCCCTTTTCTTTATATTCTTTCTCACTCCATGTTTGGCCTTAGGCAATGGCCACTTCTGCATGACTCTTGGTATAGCCTGGTTGGAATTTAAATGGCCTCTCTGAAAAATAAATGAACTGACTATATATGACCTTCTAAACTCAATATTCCTCTTGCAAGTTACTCTTTTTTAGAGGCCCGGGCAGCCTTTCCCTTCTGAACTTTGTGGCTGAGAACTGCCCAGCCTGTGTTTTGGCCTCTTAACAGATGGTTGCCACCTGTATCCTGATGTATTCTCTGGTAGTCAGACCCAGCACAGGAGGGTATGTGCACCCTGTGCAGTATAGGGTCCCTGCAGTGGGGTGCTGGGTCACTGCAAGGTTTTGTCAAGACAAGCATCTCACATGTAGAAAATCGCCAAAACACTCTGCGCAGACTGAGAAAGCCATGGCAAAGTGCTTAAGAGAGAAAGAAAATGATGTGTATAAATTCCTGTGCGTCTTACAATTCTTTTCAGTGTATCCGTCAACACACACACACACACACACACACACACACACACACAAAATAATTTCAGGTGTTTTCTTTTTTCTTTCCGTGTCGTTTTATATTTCCTTGCAGAATAGAAATCCCCTTTACGTTCCACATAGCACGTTCTGACCTCATCCATGGGCTGGCTTTCTGCTTTGACGTGGCCTTTGTTGGATCTCTGTATGTATCCACTCTCTTCCCTGCTTAGCCTACTCCTTGTTGGTATTTATTGACAACTACAATTGTAAATTTGTAAGAATTAATTTTAATTTAAATAACACTAATACTTGTTCCTTTAGTTTTCAAGGAGATAAATGATGTGAATTTCACTTTGATATGTGTGGTAAAATGAAATTGAGTTTAACTGTTTTTCTTACTGGACTCTGATGAGCTTTGATTCAAAAATGAAAGCCGATGCAGCGGCTGAGTGTCAGTTGGATGCCTCATCCTCCAGGCATCTTCTGTGAGGTGTTGAACGAATCATTTCAACTCCCTGGTTTGTGTAGTTTTAATGGGATGCTATGCCTTATTTTAGTTCTGTGTCAATACACAGTAGATAATTACCCCACAAAATAAGCCATTTTATCTTAAAAGTATTCCTTGAGTCAAAAAGAATAAAAGTGCGTATGGGTCTCGGTCCCCAGTGTAAGTCATTAATGAGAATCTCCCATGTGATTGACTTTTAACCCTTTTCTTGCCCCACAGGGTAACAGTTTGGCTGTCAACAGCCCCCACTGAGCCGCTGACTCACTGGTATCAGGTGCGGTGCCTTCTTCAGACTCCTCTCTTTGCCAAGGAAGGAGAGACTCTCTCAGGGAAAGTGCTGCTGATGGCCAATAGATGGTAAGTGAAGAGTATGGGTATGATTTCTGTTTATAGGGGAGGCAGGGGTGGGGTCCACGGGAAGCTAACATCCCCCTGTGAGTCCAGTGCCTAAGAATGGACACCAAGCTTTGCAAAACTTGGCTGAGTGAGAACAGAGGCCCCCCAGCTACAAGGCCTCCATGACCAATTTCCTCCATGTATTGAATATGGCGATGAAGCAGAGATTGGGCTAACCCCCTTGACCATAAGGAAGGAAATCCAGGAGCTCATGGAGCACTTGCCGGGGAGTCAAGTTGTCAAGGCTTTAAACCCATGTGCTTCCTAAATGTACTTACTGTGCATCTGTCTAACCATACTCCCCTCCCCCTAAGTCAGTACTGTCAACCCAGCCTGTGCTACAGGAAAAAAGCGCTTTCATAGTGCTTGTAGTATAGACAGTTAAGTTAGGTAGAAATATTATAAACAGCCAAATAAGGCCAGGTCCTCCAAGTCATCAGTGCAGAAGATGAGAAAACATTACAGCTGCAGGTGAAGGCGCATTCACTGGCAGCCAGGCATCAAGACAAAGACGAAATGACCACACCTGCTTCCCCAGAGATACACATAATGGTGGGTGTTCTAAATCGGCATCAGCCACCTAAGTGGGGGACCAAGACCATAACCCATCCCTTCCAGGAAAAGATTTTGTGCTTTCCATGCACGCGTGCGACATGACTTTCTTCCTCCACTGTCTTGGTATCACCTGAGCAACTATACTTGTAGTTTATTGGTTGACCATAGTTTCATCTCGCCTCATGATTTTGTACCCACCTCAGGATTTTGCTCTATGAAACTTCCTTGAGAAGTGGGTTCTTGAGTTACTCTTTTTCAGGTCCCCTTCCATCTCTCTTAGTCAGAAGCTGTCTTTCCCTCGATAAATATTTCCTACTCTTAACCACCATTGTTCCTAGAAATTATTCTTAGACCTCAGAGAACACAGACTTGGTGTATCAAGTTGGGAGCTATAATATTTCCCTTATATAATTTGGAGGCCCTTATACCATCCCTATATCACTTGTATTGTATATCAGCAAGACCTGCTTGTTTGCTATAGTAATTGCTTTCATGAGGTCTCTGCAGTGATTTCCTTGATATATCTCATGTGGTAAATGCTCTGTTTTCTTTTACCATGTTCGTGCTTCTGCTGTATAAATGGGGGTGTGTCTAAAACTCTGAAGACATTGAGGGCACTTAGGTCATCTCATTCAATTTTTCTTCCCTCCTAACCTCCCACTTTCCTTGAATATGTTATAAACATGGCTGTGACAGAGTTTACCCCCTTACAAATCAACATTTCCATCTCACAGTTCAGTCTGAAAACCGTGCCCAAAAAGGCAGTATAAGTACAGTGGACCTAGACTTGAAAACTCAATTCATTCTTGAGGGCTAATTGTAACTCAAGTTGGTTGTAAGGCAAGATTATTTTTCCCATAAGAAATAATGGAATTACCCATAATACATTTAAAACCTGGCAAAGCATCCTTTAACTAATCTTTTCATAATAAAAAAGGGTTGTATAGTGTGCACGATTTGTCAGAAATATCAATAATCTTCTTAGTGTTTTCATCAAAAGGTTACAAAATGTACCTAGTTTGGGCTGGAGATTTAGCTCGGTGGTTCCAGCGCCTGCCTGGCAAGCACAAGGTCCCTGGTTCAATTCCTGGTAACTACGTACAGCAGTACTGGGCATGGTGGCTCATGCCCACTGGCAGTCAGTACCACATACCACAAATGATGGGCGTGGTTGCTCAAGCCTGTAATCACGCATTCGGGAGGCAGAGGCAGGAGGATTGCTGAGTTCCAGGCTTGCCTGGGCTACATAGTAAGGTCAGGGCCAGCCTGAACTACAAAGCCAAACCCTGTCTCAAAAAAACAAAAATAGAAAGAAAGAAAGAAAAATGTGTCTAGTTTACCAGAAAAACGATCTCATACTGTACTCACCATTGACATCTTTGACTTGCAGTAAGGAAGGATGAATGGAAAGTGGTTATTGTTAGGAAAGTGAGTCGCCTTCCACAAGAACATCAGGAACCTGGCTCTCTGGTGTCCTCCTCTCCTTTGGAGAATTTGTAGCCCACTAGGACCTGCTTCTGGTTCACAATATTTTTAGGCCTAAAAACTGGCCCAAGGCCATCCATCTGTTTCTGTCTTCCTTTAACACTGCTCTGCAGTATGACATGACACTGTCATTAAGCAAGGGATTGCAAGAAATGGCTTTTTTCTCTATCTAGATGGGCCTTCTCTACATGTATTTGTAGTTCTGTCCATTTTTTCAGGATTTCTTTTATTTCAGAAGAACTTTGCTGCACTGATTATTGAATCGCCCCCTCCTCTTCAGAAAGCTCCTCTGCCATCTTCTGTTGCTCAGCCAGGAGTTGCTGAAGTTCCTCTTTAAACAGATTTTCTGAGTGTTCCTCACCAGGTCCTCAGCATCACCACTGTCTACCTGTGGCCTGTCGACTCTGCTCTAATGACGTCATCAACCAGAGAGTCAACCGAAGGTTCACATGCCTCTCTACACAACCTCGAAAGTCTCTCTCCTGTTGAATTGAGGCCATATTTTCTTTCAGGCAGATTTCAGTCTCCTTTGAGAGAGACTGGCCCAGCATTTCTCAGTTAATCCAGGTCACACAGGAAAGACAATATTTGGGTCATAACTCAAGACTTTGAGCTAAAACTATAATTCATATGTTAAAACTGTAATTCTGGTCATATGTCAGGCTAGATGTAATTCAAGGGTCTACTATATTGGATATATCTCTTGCTACTTAATTTCTTAGTGAAACTGTTAGCTAACCAGAGGGTTATTATGATTTTGTATCTCTTTAAAAGGTTACTTAAAATCATTCATAATAAAAAATATGCAATGAAAATTTTTCTCTAAGGTTGGAAGGTTTTCATGGTATGTGCTATTATTTCATGCATATCTTCTTCAAGTGTCACTAGGATACACAACTAGAAAACAGTATAACGGTAGGAATATGTTTATGTATATATATATATAGTGATACCTTGGTTCATGAATGCTTCTGTTGGCAAAAAGTTTGTTTCAGAAACAAAAGTGTAAGACATTTGTTTCTGTTCAAAAAGTCCATTGTTGGGAGTCATTCTGAGACCTTAATGGTCCCATGATGTTGTCATGCTCAAGGGTAACATTACATCAGCATAATGTCCTCTGAACTCAGGACTATCAGATTATAAGATCCTTGTGAAGTTAGAGTTATCTCTGCCCTCTGAGACAATTGATACTCTCTATGCACCAACCCAATAAATAATGGTAAAGTTTGGGGGTCTTTTATCTTTGCTTCCTAGAGCAGCATTGATCAAAGCTCAACTTCTTTAAGTCTAAGTTCTGCCTATTTGTTAATTATTTCACCTTGTGAATGACTTGTAGGAGACTAGGATTTACTGGAAAGGTTCTAGTAATGTTCCCATTCCCTATCCTCTACATTCCATGTCTGGTTACAATCATATGCATGGCCATCTTCCCCACATGGACACAAACACAGATATTTTCCCCAAAGCCATAAAACAAGTTAAGTTCGTAAACCAAGGTACCTGTACATGTATGTATTTTCTTCTGATTTTATAACTAACCGGTGACCTTCTATATCTAATTCTAATCTTAATTTTTCATTTAACAGTGCAGTTTATAAACTTTTCCAGCTCAGCATATTAAGAGCTTTCCCATTCTCTTCTTTTTTTCTGCATCGGAGTCTCCTTTTAAAAGTTACTGCATCCTCTACAGATCTTTTCTGTGCCACAGCATTCTGTATGTGTCATATCCTTTTCATCTGTACATAAATTTTACTACATCTTGATCAGTTTTCCCATTGGTGCATTAAAATACCTGACACCTGCAGCTGAAGGGAAAAGAAGTTTAATTTGATTTCTGGTTTCAAAAGTTTCAAGTCCACGATCAGCTGGTTTCAAGATACAAACATCATGGGGAAGGGCATGGTGAGCAAAGCTGCTGACTTCATGGGAATGAGAAGAGAAGAGAGTCGAGGAAAGAGCACCAGAGGGGAAAGGCCTAGGCAAGAGATACTGTTCCAAAGGATTCGCCTCCATGACCCACCCAGACCCATCCAGGCCTTAGTCCTCTAGTTGACTTACAACGCAATCAAATTAACAATGAAGGTTAACCATTTTAACTACTCTTTTTTTAACCTGTTTTTCTCTCCTTGTTTTGATATGACTGTGATTCATCATCATTGTATGGGGACTCTTTTACAAAGACGTTTACATAAACACATTCTTGTGATGGACAGGCATATGATGCTCTTTGTTATCCTGTTTTTCTTCACTCAAACTCTCCTTCCACACACGTGTGCCACCACAGGGTCATGTTACTTCCTGTAAGCATGGCTTCTCTTGTGGACCAGTATGATCCAGTTCTGAAGGCTTGTTCATACCAAGATGGTACAAACAAAGAGTATACTTTTGCTTCCACAAAATGCTTCTCAATTTTAGGTAGTGTACTTGTAGGAGCACTTTCTGAGGTGTGTCCTCCCTGGGATCTCTTGTCACTGTTTGCACTTGTTTTCTTTTCCATAGAGTTTTTAACCAACCTCAGCTGTCTAACAGTCCTTACACATATGCTGGAGACCAGATTATATCTTTGCCCTGGTTTTGTGGGAGTTCTGTGGTCTGCAACATCCTAGCCTCCTTGATTTTGGAGACTCTCCAAGAAGAAAAGTGGAAAATGCTGACTTATGCCATAATCATCCTGGAAGTTACTACTTTCTGTCTAAATCCCCATAAAGCATCTGTTTAATTACTAGTACTAAAAAAATGCTAAGGAGGAATAGCCAACATCTGCCTGGAATTTGAGATTTCGTCTTTTGTGTTTTTTGCAAACCACTATAAGTAATCCTTTGCCCTCAAGTATTTATATTTTTAAAAATAATATCTTAGGATATAATTGAGTGAATTTGTATCACCTCCATCATCCTGTACATTTTTTTAATTGAATTCTTTATTGGTACAATTTATATACATCTCAAAATCACATATAACATTGGGGAATTTGTACCAGTATATGACACAAGTTAATTCTCATTTTTACCCATATCCCTACCCACTCCCCCCTCCTCACCCCCTTTATACATGCTCTTTTATTTTCTTTCTGTATCATATTTATTCCTTCCTCTCATCACATTCCCACACCAAGTTTCCTATAGAAATTTTCCACTCTATAAAAGCTGTCCTACTTTCTAGAGCTCATTTGCATCTACAGGTGTTCATGCCAAGGAGAAGATCCAGTCATCCCGTACATTTTTCTGACATATCCTTGGTTCCATCCTCGTCTGTGTAGTTTTCTCCTCCCCTCACCTTCATTACCACTAGTAGTAAGAAAGAAGTAAACCATTGGTTCACATACTCACCACATGACCCACAGAGTTCATCAAAGACAGGCCCCATGTCTTTGTCGTAGCTCTGCTGCAGAGCCACCATCCTTTACCCGCATGTAAACCTGCCAAGAAGCGTGACTGAGTCCTTATCCCTACTCAGTACGCCACCAAGCGTCCTCGGCGCTGCGCACGGAGCAGAGGACCAGGAGCTGATGATCCTTCTGTCATTAATAACTCAAGTCAAGCACCACTGAAAGAAGCAGCTAACATATCATGGGCTTGGAATACTTTGCAGGAAGAAGAAACAAAGGGAGGGAGGGAGTTCTTTATCTTACTGGGTAGCACAAGTTTTAGGCTCTGCTATATCCTGATTCTGTTCAGTCTCTTTCTTTTTCCGACACATGAGTGACCTTGGAGAAGTTAATGAGTCTGACTAGCATCATAGTGTCTTCAGCTCATCATCTATAAAGCAGCATTTCATCAAATCCTTAAAGTATTGAGAGAGAGGGTCATATGATTAACAGAGTAAGTCCGCACTAGAACGTAGTCCTTATTCTCTCCTTTGATTTCTTTTCATCCCCTCACTGAACTTCTTGCATATACTTGTTGTTGTTTTTCTTGACACTTCTATAATCCTCAGCATTCTTGAATGTCAGTATTCTTCCCACTGTGTTTTCAGTGAAGTTCCTGTCCCTTTGTATTTAGACAGGACCCTGCCTTGATTGTCAAATACCCTTTTAAAGCTGGGAACTCCTGGGAGAAGTCCCTCCGCAGCCACTGCTGCTGTGGTAATGACTGCCTTTTTCTTCCCACAAGAACCATTTATGATTGTATTGTTAATGTTTGATTTTTGATAACTTCCCATCATTCTGGAGCTATCATTCATTCTATTGCTTTAGCAAGAAAATAAAACCCATTTTTTAAAACTTTATAAATTTATATCCTTGAAGTTCGTATATATGTTCTCCAAAGATTTTTGATCAAGTTTACCTATGAGTAAAAGTACGTTACAAATGCATTAAATTTGTCTTTTAATTATAGGTCCTATGGTAATATTAACAGTGGAAAACCCAAAACTCATTCTTTATCTCGCTCTCTTTCTCCCTCTCTCTTTCTCCATATATATATACATATATATGTATATGTATATATATATATATATATGCCTAGACAGATCAGTGTATAGTATACATATGTAGGAAGTCATGTATTATGTATTTTATAAGATATACAAAAAATAGAAATAAAAAGAATGCATTGCAGAAGTAAATATAGACTGACTGTTGGATCTAACTCAGCTATTTATCTTGTGCCAAAATATTTTGAAACACTATCTAAAATTTTTGGATGGTTATGAAGGCCTGCTATACCTAGCTTGCCAGGGGATTTAGTTTAGACAGAGTTTGATGAGCTTTGTGGTTTATAAAGCTAGAAGATATGCTGATCAAAGAATTAAAGCTTTGGAAACTTCAAGTGCTACTCCTAACAGTCATCATTAAACTGCTTTACCATGGATTCTGTGTAAGATAGAACCTCTCAATAGCTATATATTCGGTCTGTTGCAACAGGAAGAGTTTGGAGAGGAAACTGTTGTACGGTTATCACAGTGAAATAATAGAATGTGACTGTAGAGCTCTAAAATAATATTTCTTCATTCTCAATGTTAGATTCTTCTATCTCCTCATGTGGATCTTGGAGGTGGACACAGTATTTACTTGCTGATATAGCAGCATATTATCTAAGATATAAAGTTGTGTTGTGTCCTCCCACCTTTGTAAATCCTCAGGAATGAGGTAAATGTAACAAATACCTCACCTTGTAGTTGGTGGTTAGAATCCAGCATGTACTAGTGAATTCGTGAATGCTCAATATATGTTTGGGAAATGTTAGTTTTCTAAAGCTGCCAAAACAAATCACACAAACCAAATGTCTTAATGCAGCAGAAAACTGTTCAGAAAAGTGCATAGTTCTGACAACCAAAGGTCTGAAAGGAAGGTATCTTCCTCTGAAATCTCAAGGCATGAAGCTGTTTTTTGGGGGTTTTGTTTTGTTTTGTTTTTAGCTTTCTAATGGCAGTTTCTATTGGCATTCTTTGTAGCTGCACCACTCTAAATTCTGCCTCTGACCTGACATGACCTTCTCTTCTTTGTGTTTCTCTGGCTGTATTCTCCTCTTCTTAGAACATCCATCACTCATGGATTTGAGGTCCACACTAACCCAATATGCTCTCATCTAAACTTGATCCCATCTGCACAACCCTATTTCCAAATAAGATCACATTCATAGCTTCTATTAGTTAAGACATGAACGTAAACCTTTTGTCAGGAGGACACAATTCAGTCCCCTATAATAAATTAGCTAAAATATTTAAAAAGTAACAGTTTAATATTTTCTTCCAATTCCAGTGTATCGTTCCATATTGTCTCTGGGACAAACTTAGGTCTCTTGGATAAATATGTCCTAGAGTCCCTGCCTTCCTGTATGTCAGTGAATCCCCAGGGGCGAGGATCCATCCTTCACAAACTTCCTGCCCCTTCTGTTTCTCCACCCCACTCTTCCTCGCTGGGCGTCTCTAACCCTCCCTCTCTACGGAGTGACCATATTTTCCCAGAGTACACACCCTTCGTTATTGCTGCCAAGCAGTATCTTGGATATTGCAGATGAAATGTCGGCATACAAAGCGATGTCCCTGCGTTTAATCCTGAACTGCGGTATGTTCTCATTTAAACTACGTGCTCAATCTTTATAAAGTTAAAATGAATACATCTGGAAAAGAGCTAGGCTGTGTTTTCAGAAATGCACATTGCTAAATTACTAGTTCCAAGGAAATAATTTTTATTTAGGTTTCTGTAGACACAGTTTTGGAAGATGATCCAGTGTTGGGCACTTTATAATCATTGCATGTTGATTATTGGGTTCGGGGTTGACATTCTGGGGATCTTGGCATCAGCACCACAGTGTTCCTACAGTACATTATCTTCCTACAGTTTCAGCTGATGACACATTTTCCTCAGCCAGGGAAATCACCGGTAAGTTAGTGAACCTGACTATCCCCACCTCACCCTCCAGCCCAGCCACATTTGCGCTAACGGAGAATAACAGCGAATCTTAGCTTTTCTGACCAAGCCAAGAGCTCCTTCATTTTCCCTCCCTATTGAAGAAGATGGCTTTGATGGTGTTCCACAATGAGGACAAGGTGGTGGAAAGTGACTGTAAAGTAACAATGTTATCACACCTATTATTCTGAAAAAAATGCGTCTGGTGAAAACTCTGTAGAAAAATATAGCAATTGTTCTTCCCCACCACAGCAAGAACCACTCAGCTCTTAGTTGTGATGCACCTGATTCATACATGTGTCCTTGTATACATATGCATGGACACATGCATGCATACACGCACACCTCAGAGTATTCTGTCTGCTTTTAACTCTATATCAGCTTTATCATGTATTTTGTTTTGTTTTGTTTTTGTTTTTGTTTTGAAACAGGGTCTCGCTTTGTAGTTCAGGCTGGCCCTGAGCTCACTATGTAGCCCAGGCAGGCCTAAAACTCAGCAATCCTCCTGCCTCTGCCTCCCGAGTGCTGGGATTACAGGCTTGAGTCACCATGCCCAGCACTGTGGTATGTGGTATTGATTGCTGATGAGTGTGAGTCACCACACCCAGTATTGTTGTATGTGGTTACCAGGGATCGAACCAGGGACCTTACGCTTGCGAGACAGGCACGGGAACCACTGAGCTAAATCTCCAGCCCTACCATGTATTATTTTTAAAGATATGTCTTTCATTTGCAAAATGTACAGAAATATATTATCCTTACCTCTTTCCCATCCTAGCTTGTCTATGATTCCAGCAAGGTTTGAGCCTGTTATATGGAGCACATTGTCTTAATTCATAGTTCCACCCTCATCTGCCTTACAGTATCATAAATGCAGGGACCTACTGGATATGTCTCACAGAAGAAAAAAAAGTTAAGAAAAATTAACTGAATTAACTAATGAATTTGAACAGAACCAAAGGACATAATCTCAATTTTAAAAAAACATACAGTTATGTTTCTCTCTTAATTGGTCTAGCCCCAGTAGAGTTTATGACTTGAATTACTGGTTTCACATGATCTTCAATTATATAGAGTCCACTACTTTTAGGTTGGGAGTGGGAGGAAGGACATCCTCATCACTGGCATCTACAGTGTAAATAAGGAACTAACAGCCAAGGAACTCTATAAGACTAGCCTATAATAGTGTCACAGCAAATATTTAATGTTGAAGGCCAGAAAAAATGTAATAAAAGTAGTGCTTTGATAGTTTGTAGATGACGTGATTTAGTGCATGTTCTTAAGAACACTTTAGCAGTAGATGCCAGGAATCAAAATAGGAATATATACTTCAGCCTAGTGAGACTATCCCTAAGGATTTTTTCTGAGAAAATAACTGTAGATACAACATAAAGATGTATTATACAAATGTTCTTTATAAGATTTTTGACAAGAAACTAGGTTTTTATTATTATAAGCAATAATAAGTTGTTATGAAAATACAAATATTCAACAATGAGGAACTACTATATGAATAACATATCCATATAACACCATTGAAAATTATATTTTCAAGAATTGTGACAATTAATTAGTTGCTTATATTAAATAAAAAAGTTATTGAGTAATGCTTAAATATCACCTTGCTAAACATTTATATGCATAAATACAGAAAAAAAAGAGAAGGGATATAGTCTACAATATTAGTAGAAAGAATCTTTGTCTAATAATAGTATGGAATATTTTATTTTCCTTTTGTTTTTTCCTATTTCTCAATTTCTGTGCAGTAAATATGTAATATTTTTGTAAACAGGAGACAGACAGGCAGACATACAGATAGATAGATTGATAGGCATACAGATAGATAGATTGATAGGGGCTGCGGATTTAGCTCAAGTGGTACCGCACCAACCTTGGACACACAAGGGCCCAAGTTCGATCCCTGGTACCACAGGGGGAAAAAAAGTATGGATAGATAGATGATAGATAGATAGATAGATAGATAGATAGATAGCTGCTAGATTATGACTAATAAAATCCCACAAGCCTGGTCTCTTAAGATTAATCATGGAGGACATGTCAGCATACACGTTCTTATCAGCCAGCTCTTCTCAATGTGATTGCTCGAACTTTCTTTGGCGCAGCTCGACATCAGTTACACCTGCGAACTGTGGCCCAAGATTCTAGCTCAGCCAGTACATCTATGACTAGGTCATTTTCCCAGGCAGTGACAACTGTGAAGTGTCTCTGTTGCTTCAAACCATTTTGTGCCACTGATGTCGGTAGGTCCCCTTGCAGATTGCAGAAATACCATGACCTTTATAATTTTTGGCCACACTCTTCTAATCAATAAATAGGCTTGCAGTGGCCTCTGGGAACATGAATAGCATCCATGTAAACAAACATGGATGTATAACGTGGAAGGCGCCAGCCACATGCCCTCATAAAGGAAGTGCGCAGAAAAGATGCCGTGAATGTGTATGAACAGCTAACTTGCCGTGTGTGATGACGTGTTTTTCTCTGCTCTGCAGACAGAGCTATGACATTCACATCGAGGCCCTGTTGGACCATACAGGCTTGAGATCTGGGAACGAACTCGATTTAAAGAACCCATTCTTTAGGTAAGAAACACTCCCATCCATTTCACTCCTAGTTATATAAAATCTCAATTGCCCTATGACCAGCTAAAGAATTTCAGAATAATTCCATCTTTCCTCAGATAAAAAGTGCCTACTAGTACTCTTCTTTTCTAAGGAGATTTAGATTCTGATAGGGACGTGAATGTTTTATGACCCATTAAACAGAATTCAATATATGACCAACTGATAGTGAAAGAGCACGGGAGAGTCCTACAAAGCGAATTTCCATTCCAGTTGAGCCGCAATGAGCTGCGTGACCTCAGTCAAAGTCATTCTCTCTCTAGCATTCC
The DNA here is from genome assembly GCA_004025085.1 of Thryonomys swinderianus. Lineage (NCBI taxonomy): Eukaryota > Metazoa > Chordata > Mammalia > Rodentia > Thryonomyidae > Thryonomys > Thryonomys swinderianus. Next base: position 28,985 of record PVIC010003606.1, on the reverse strand, counting down.
GTTTTCTCATTTGCAAACATGAAGTTTAAAGATGATTTCTTTTGACATTACTCACTATGGAATGATTTAAGTAGGAGTTTATTTCAATACACATAATTCATGATCCACTGACATATTTCTGAGATGCATCTGATATGTAGATTATGTAAGTTAAAGCGTACTTTTATTTAAGAGCTATGCAGATTTGTTTCCTATGATGCAAAGAACTTGGTCTGGTGAGATGAACACAGTGAATGTTTCTGCGAAATTTTCCTTTCCTGGCACATCTACGAACAACCAAAGATCCACTCATGATGTCAACCACACAAATAAAACTGTGGGATACTGCCATTAATATTTTCCTTACTAAAAAGACACTTTTTATCATAATGTCTCCCAAGGCTTTTATTCTAAGAATCATGTCTCTGTAATGCTGACAAGTTTGAAAAAGTTTTCCCAGTGTGAAAACTTGGGAAACCAATTAAGTATTCTTTGGCAGAGATGGGACAGTGAGCTTTTGGCTTTGAAGATGGAGAAAGAAAAACAGACAGCTACAGTGTTGTCTGTTGCATGCGAGTTGTTTGGCATACAGTGGCTCTGAAATCCACTACCCATTGGAAAGATGGAGACATCTTTAATCTTGAGGTAGGAGAGGAGTCCGTGTTTCCACTCTTGCTTGACACAATCATGCCACATAAAGAAAAGCACATAGGGTTCCGCCTCAGAGAACAGACCAAATCTTCACGAGCATACTGACTGCAGGACACATAATTTACCCTGCCTAGGCCTCACCAATCTCATCTGTAAAGTGGGACAAAAAATGTGGATGGCAAGGATTAATATAACATGTTCAAGAACTTTACAGTGTACATATTGATGTGCTATAATTGCTCATTTCCTTTCTTCTTGTTATCATATTCTCCACTCTCTAATTCTGCCTAAGGTAAATAGGTAACAATTTGCAGTTCATTCTGAACATCTGAGGTCTGAAAGATATTTGGAGGATTTTAGAAACTCACTGTGTGAACACAAGGCCCATGAAAACGAGTAACTCTTAAATCCTATCTCTCTCTCCTTCATCTTAGAGAATTAGTCTTTTATCAGAAAACCACTTAGAGAAGGATATATCCAGGGCTTAGTCATGCTTTGTGCTTGGAACACACAAGGCCAACGTGCGAGTTCATCAGGCACTGAGTGGTAACTCGCGGTGGTCACGCCTAAGTCACTGCAGGCCGAGTTGAATGAGGCCGAGATGCCTTTCTTCGCTTTCTCCCACTGTGCACTGACATATTTAAGCAGGAGAGAGCGGCTAAACACATGGCCCTGCTGAGAATTCCAGATCTTGGTTATAGTTCTGTGCTATCCCTTCCCCACTACCAGGCCCCTAACCGCAGGAATAGCGAGCGCAGTCTGAGATGTCCAGGCCTTAGCATCTTAAATGGACAGGAACTCAGGGTCATGATGAAGGATCACCATGGCTTGGAGTAGAGGCTCAGTTGAGTGTGTAACGATAGCAATGCCCTGCGCTCCCTTTCCAGTTCTGATTTTCTTTGGCAGAAACTGAGAGCACTGCCTGCGTGTGTGTGTGTGTGTGTGTGTGTGTGTGTGTGTGTGTGTGCGTGCACGCACAAGTTTGTGTGTCATGTGTTGGGAAGGACTAAGATGGCATTACCCAAGACAATTATAAAGAGTTTAAACTCAATTTTCTGTCCATTTGCTTTTTGTTTGCCTACTGTGAGCGCAGTATAACTATGTTAAAATACAAGAGCATAAGACTCATTTTTTTCTTTTGGCCGATCCCAGATACCATCCAGACAGCAGCAACATACTGCGAACTCAAAAATCTAATAATTACTAAAACTGATCATCTAACATTTCACATAATATACAACTTTCTAGGTGTTTTGCGGGGTTGAGATTATTTGTTTCATTAATTTTAAAACTTAAAAGTCAATGAAGAGCCAACAGTTATTCCTAAAACTGAGCAAGAGGACAGAACTGCTTCCTGAGAAAGGGAGAGTGCACGGAGACCTGGCAGACTTCTCGAGAACCCCGAGCAGAAGGCCTTCTCCTGACCCGGGCCCCGTGCGGTCTATCGCAGGGCGAAGCTGGGCTGACACGGCTGGGCAGGAGGAAAGTCGTGTGACCGGGGTGGGGACAGTCCCTGTCCTGTGAAGCTTACTCTGCGGCTGAGGGCAGTGAGAGCCCATAGTGAGACCGTAACGAGCGGTGTCTCTGTAACCGCAGTGAATGATGTGAGCGAGCTGAGCATATACCGCTGTGGGACCCGCGGCCGAGATTCCCCATGACTCAGCCGCTCCCAGCCCCTCACCACCCGGGCAGGGAGCGCCCTCTTAGAGCACCGTGAGTACAGCATAGGTTCTGTTGCAGAGTGTCTCTTGAAGCTAAGACGGGGCTCAGTTTCCCAAGGGAAGTTAAAATGCCAGAGCCCTCAAGAGCTCCGTTCAGACACCACTTTTGTGGCCCCTGGACAACTCTTGATTATTTGTCTACAGCTTGTGGATAGCACAGTGTTATGCGGTGAATGCCCAATAAATGTCTCAGAAGTGAAAGAGTGAAAGGACGAGAATCGCTCAATCCAACTCCTAAAGAACTAAGCATGTAGTCAAAATGTGAGGCCCAAGTAGCGTTATTTTCCAGGTAGCATCACAAACCAAACCTCTGCTGTGTTCACCGCTTCTCACAAAACAATGTGATCTTTCTTCCCAATATCATTTCCTCAATTATCTTAACTTAAACATTCCTTAACTTCTTACTTTGCTCCTGACGATTTACTAAACAATCATTGTGTAATAGGTACTGCTGTTAGCACTGGAGAATAAAAGAGAATGAGATAGATATAAACTCCGTTTTATCACTCTAGAGTCTCTTAGTTTGATGCGTCCAAACAGATAACCCCAAAAGTAACCAATATATAATTATTTAATAGTATAGTCCAACAAATAACCCATAATATATTTTCAGACAGTGGTTTTATGAAAAAGATAAACAGTATAATAACTAGTTTACTGCAAGTTTTTCCATAGAGTTGTAGGTACCAATGCCCTGAAGTACTCATAAAAGAACATGTATGTAGATCAATAGGGCAGAGGCCAAAAATAGACCTTTGGCAAAGTTGCAGAATTCAGTGAAGTGAAAGTGTTTTAAAAATGATTTTGTAATGCTAGAATACCAGCCCACATCTGCATCTTACAGCATTTACAAAAATAACTGAAAAGAATTCGTATATTTTAATGTAAAAACCTAAAAAATTAAAACTTTTACACAAAAACACAAGACTAAATCTATGTGGCCCTGAATTACACCAAGATTTCTTACATATGACTCCAAACACTTAATGAAAAGGAAAAGAAAAGGATATACAAAACTGTACTTTCAGCAAAATTAAGAACTTTAAATCTTTGAAAGACATTAAAAGAATGAAAACAAGTCACACACTAGGTAAAACTGTTTTGGTATAAAAATCTGGGAAAAACTTAGATCCAGACTATAAAAACAGTTTGGGACACAATACTCTCCCAAGAATAAGAAAACAACATAATGACTAAAAAGGGGGGAAAGGTAAATAAAAGATTTGAGTAAACACTTCAGCAAAAATGACGTAATAACAGATAGGTGTGGCCTCAGTCATTAGGAAAATTAAGACCATAATGAGATACACTACACATTTATGAACAATAAAATCTGCTAATACCAAGTGCTAGTGAAGACATAGAGCTACTGAGACTGCTACTGACACTTTGGATAACCTTATTTCCTAGGGTTTCTTGCATAAGCATTCACTTACTACACGAACGACCGAGCACTCTCATTCTTAGGTACTGACACAAGTGAAATGAAAACCAGGCTTCATGCTAGAAACTGTATTGGAATGCTTGTTGTAGCTTTCTTTGTAATCACCAAAACTGAGAACAACTAAAGTATTTTCTAAATGAAGAATGAATAAGTGAACTAACTACAGCCAAGCCATACAATAGGGTAATAATATTCACTAATAACAAAAAGAATGAAGTATCTATACTTGTAACAGTATGTGTGAGTTTTAAATACATCATACTCTGTAAAAGAACCTAGATTCAAAAGACCGCATGCTACCAGATTCCATGTATGTGTCATTCTGAGAGAAGAGCTGGCCTCTGAGCACAGTCATACATGGCAGGAAGACACCCTGGGCAGATTTGCATGCCAAGCCTTCCAGTAGAGAATAGTAAAGGCAAAGACCTGAGGCAAAAGGAGTCCAATGGCCTGCAAAGAAAAATAAGTCAGAGCTTATTTGCTACGTTTTTGTTCTAAACCTGTAGAAAACCAAAAGTTCCTTCAGTGAAAAGAATCTGGATCATTGGCTCAGATCTGAATTTAGGCTATGCATAATCAAACTTACTAAATATAGGAAGTAAAAATAGATTTCAGGCTGCCCATAAAACTCTGGGAAACGCACCGGGGTAGGAAATGGGCGGGGAGGGGCAAGGAAGAGAAGAGAGAACGTGAAAGCCGCATTTGCATGCTTGTGGCCTTGGCTCTGGCCTGAAGTTCATTTCTTCACCGTCAGAATCACCTTCTCTGTGTTAGGTACGCTTAGAAGACTGTAACAAGACAACTGATAAGTAAAATGAAGGTCTGTGGAGTCCGTTGATACCCGGTTTTACACTCATCTTCTATGCGTCCTAAGTTTTTCAAAGATATTTGAGTTGACTTATTTATTTTCCATTTCCTAACCCCTCCCACATTTTATTGATGAGTATTTTGTGGTTGTTGTTGTTGTTGTTTTGGTGCCTCATGGACTGGCCCTTTCTGGCATTAAACATGTGCCTGAAAAACATTTTTTGTAAAGTTGTTGTTTTCTCCTTATAACAGGCTCCTTTATTTCCAGATGATACTTTCCAAAACCTCCAGTAGGTGCCTGAAATCATGGGTAGGTAACTCTATACAGTCACTGTTATGTTTTTTATTATACGCATGTAAGTATTGTACTATATAAAGTTTAATTTATATAAGGCACAGCTGGAGGTTAACAGTAATTGTTAATGAAATAGAACAATTATAATAATATACTATAATTAAAGTTATGTGAATATAGCCTTTTTCTCAAAATATGGATTTTTATATTTCTTATTTCCAGACCAAAGTTGACTGAAGGCAACTTAAGCCACAGGAAGCAAAACTGTGGATAAGAGTGGAGTACTTTATTATTATTCTAACAAACAACAGCATTTCTTTAATTTTTGAAGAACTGTAAAAGAAATTTGACATAAAACTACCTCATGTTCATATGTATGTGTGTCTAGACGGGCATAAGGACAAGTTAGGGATGATATTCTATTTGCAGTTTTCAACTGCTTACTTTTGAAAATATTTTCAATGACTCAACAGTTAGTTCTTGGGTCAGCAATGTGTTAAGAATGTTCATCTGTTCATGTAATGAAATGATATAATGTGAGGAATATCCTTCACTGGCAACATTGGATGAATCTGTGTGTTGCTATGAAAATAAAGATGAAGGCTCTGTCAATTTGCTTAGATTTACAGGACAGTGTACAGTGTGAAGCACCGATGGGATCTCTCCTTTCCTGTGAGGCATCTGTTACGTGTCACAAGTCAAGTGGTGATGAAAGACGATCTGTCCAAAGAGCACGTCTTCCCCTGGCCCAAACAGCCCTAATAACCATGGAGGTCACATGAGCACAAGAGTCCAGGGGAGCCCAGCAGGCAGCCTGCTCACTCTGTAGGGGGAACTGGAGTAAGTAGCCACCGTACGTTCTCATCACTTAGGCAGTCATCCAGAGCTTTCAGCTTTCCACTCTGGTGCTCTGCTCATTCCGATCACTCAGTTTGGAATAGTCCTCCCTCTCCATCCATGTGAGCAACCTTATGTCACGGCAAGACTTAGAGGCAGTACAGCCTCTCCAGCATGCTTAGCAGACAGCTTCTCTACTTGCTGATAGTACTCTTTTCCATCTTTGACATAGCCTTCGATCCCTCCTTACTGACTCCTTCCTTGTAGTAACTCAGATGCTAACATATACATCTTTTTCTTTGCTAGACTTCAAGTTCTTCATGGATTAGATCCATGCCCATTTCCTTCTTTAATTTCCCACAATGCCTAATACTATGGTTGATACATTAATGGTGTCCACTACATGTACATACATAGATAGGATCAATTTATTTTGAAGGTGACAATAACTAGATCTTTGACATCAGACCTGATGCGGTTCAGATTGCCTTTCAAGAATGGGAGGCAGAAACTATAAACCTTGGATTCCAGAACTAATATGGCTGTGGCCACTGCTTCCCACACGCACCCCTGTGCAGACTTGCATGATCAACCCCAGCATGCTTCCCTGCCGAACCCTGAGGGGATCTCTCAGTTTTTTCTCAGCCCAAACTCTAAGAAGATATTATCAATCCACAGAAATAGATACAAAGGTGAATCCATCACTTTTAGGGATTGAAAACTTGATATTATTTCTCTATCATTAAAAAACCCTGAAAATCTGTAATATTTATAAAGGTCGAACTTTGACAAAGAACAAATTGGACAGAGGTATGTGTCCCAAGGTGAGCGGGGAGGGATAACTGGCCTTTTGGTTGATCACTTGGGTGATGTATTGACATGAAAGCAATAAAAATGGAGATTCATCATCTTCACCTTAGTTCTGGAAGTTTACGTCCTTAATGTTCCTATAAAGCGATGTAATATAGGGTGATTTCAGAAGAGAGACTCAGTAAGTACTAATTATTCCATAAGATCTATAAGATTATTTGAAATCAGAAGGGTTATTTATTATAATGTTAATTTATGTTGGTTTTAGGAAATTCTGTAACTGCTCTGCAAATTTAAAAGTGACATCAAAACAGGTCCTGCCTTGAAACGGTTAATTCTGTGTCCACTTGACTAATCAGAAGTTTCCCTGAGTAATCATTAGTTCTGAGTGTGTTCATAGTGTATTTTCAGATAAATTAGCATTTCAACCAACAGACCTAGTAAAAATAGACTGCCTTCGCTATCATCCAGTTTATTGAGGATTTAAATAAAACAGAAAAGTGGGAGAAGTCACCTTTTTGCTTCCTGCTAGCTTGGTTGAGCTGAAACATGAGTCACTTCCTGTTACTGGTCTGAGCTTTACACTGTTATGTGTTCTGGTTCTCATGTCTGGGAGTGAACCAGAATGGTACCATTAGCTATCCTGGCCGATAGCAGATTACGAGACTTCCCAGCTTCCGTAATTGTGTGAGACAATTCCTCATAATAAATCTCTTCCTGTGGAGATACAGATACTCATATAGATGCACATAGAGTTACTGCCTGTTGGTTCTGTTTCTCTGGAGTAGTCTAATGAACTGGTAAATGTCACAAAAAGCTTATAATGGAGCTCACTATTGGAAACATCCATCTTTCATGAAATTACCCAATCATAATTGATTTAAGACTAGAACTACACAAAGTTATAGCAAATTGGCCAGGGACTGAGGCCAGGAGCTGATCTGAGGCAGCCTAAACCATGAGGTATGGACCTGGGGCACTTGTGGATGTTGGATTGCACACGGGTTGACGAACTCCACATCATAAACCAAGAAGTCTCTAGAAGGTTAAATTATGTCTTTGACTGCCAAAAAGCTAGATCTTGACTGAAAAGAGCTTAAGCATTCAGAAGTGTATGATATCACAGAAGTTCAGGCTTAGAGTGAGTTGCAGGACTGAGGGCTCAGGAACAGATGCTCTTTCCTTTTTGCTCTGCCATCCTCAGACAAGCCTGTCATAGGCACAAAGTGACTATGGAAGTTGGAGGAGTTTGATCCGGATGTGGAAAGGTTCAGAGTCATATCAAGAGGCTGCCACTTCTGGTGTCTCCTAAAATAATGATAATGGCCCTTTACCATTCATGTACCAGGGACTATTCTAAGTGCTTTATTAATATTTACTAATTTTATCTCTATAACCTCATTAATTATGTTCTATTATTAACTTAATTTCATAGATTAAAATGTGGAGACAGAAAGATTAATAACTTTCCTTATCAATCACACAATAGGCATTAAAGCCAGAATTATAAACAGGCTTTTACACTAGCCAGTGGTCTTAATCAGGAAGCTCTTTTCTGCAAGGAAACATTTCCAGAAGTGACTGAGAAATTTGCTTTTATGGTTCATTGGCCAGAATTGAGCCACCCACCCAGCCCTAAACTATTCACTGGTAAGAGTCTTAGGAGTATCACGAAGGAGCTAAAACAATCAAGATTTATTGATGAGTTGGGAATTAATCCATCTTTCCCAAAGTATAAAGCTTCAAAGACGAACAAACAACTAGATTCTGTTCCCAAGCCAGGAAACTGACATAGGGCAAGGAATCACCAATGCCTGCTAAGGGTTGCTATCTACAAACAGGATGTCTTAACAAATCCTGTTTCCTATACTTTTGCAGTCACCCAGGCATGTTTCTCTGCCTCCTCCCACTGCTTGCCAGCATGCCAAGGATAGGAATAAATATCACACATCTGCATATTCCTTAGCATGGCTGTATACACAGAAAGTGTCCAAGAAACATTTGTTCATTATAACTGAATTTTCATTCTCAAGTCTACTTAATTGGAGAGGTCAACAGTTGGCCATGCTCAAGGCAGGCAGATAATGCATTTTCACATCGATCTTGTAATCAAGTGAATTCTTAAAAACTCCTTTTGCCATACAAAAAAAAAAGCATGAAATTATACATTAACATAGGTCAGTCCAGAAGCTCAAACTCATTAAATGGTTAGTGTCTTGTGCTCAGCTACATTAGAGGTAATATTAATGTCACATTTTTATTATGACTTGACATTTCAACAGTGTTCAAAGAGACCCACTAAAGAGCCAAAGGCAGGGAAGGCTTCATAATTTGAAGAGTTCAGTTCAAAAAGCCTATCTAAAAAGGTAAGTAAATATAACCTTTCGAAGGGGCTCCTGGTTCACCCTCCAGGTACACATTCAGACATTATAGCCTCCCAGTACCTGGATTGGCAGTAGGTAAGAAATCCCCACAAAGATTCCCTCCTAAGCACATTGTTACATTACCAGCCCCTTAAAGGGACCAGAGTTACCTCAAAGTATTCTGTGATGCAATGGGACATCGGCCTCCTCTGAACATCTTTTGCACCTTGTACCCAGACCTCCCCACATGGTTGGTGGAGTATAACAAAAGAGCTCAAGCGACTCCCACCTATACAACCAAGTTGCTACAACAGTCAAGGGACAGGAACAAGAAAAAGGATTGGATTAAGAGATTCTTGGTAACAACTGCACTATGAGACAGTAGTCCCATCAACAGGTAACCCGAAGAGGAGTCACAGCTGGAGGGGCTGTTAGGAGGCAGGGCACAGCTGGAGAAAGGAGGGCACTGAAGTGTGATTTTGAAGATGCGTCCTGTCTCCAGCCTGTCTCTGCCTCTGTGGCTCTCCTTTGTTGCCTGTCTTCCCCGGCAGCCCTGAGGGGAGCAGCTGTCCTCTGCCACACCCTTCTGCACAGTGCCCCTGCCTTGGAGCCAGCTGTCCAGACTAAAACCTGGAGCCTCTCCTCCTTTGCTTTGCACATGGTGAGCATTTTGTCCCAGCCACTGGAAAGCTGACCAGCGCAAGGGCAGAGGCTGCATACCACGAGCTCATGCTTCTCTGTCCCGTCATACTTCACCGAAGACCAATTCAGAGATAAAATGAAAGATTTCAAGATGCAGATCGGAGAGCGTTGAGTCTCGACTCTTAAATAAGGGGCTCTGTGTTATTGTTCTCTTCACATGTTCCCGTTCTGGCTGTTTCATACTTGGCTAAGTGGAATAATCTGTTTGTAGAGATGATAAAAAAGATCCTGAGAAATGCCATCATGAAAAGAGCGAGCTTAACTAATACAATGGAAGGATAAACTGAACAACAAGGAGGATAATTGTTCCCTGTAGCAGTGTTCCTCCCAGTGGGCCGATGAGATATTTCCTCTGCTGAGCGTGTGCCATGTTGACTTTCAACTTTATCAGGCAGGCAGATTCTGAGAAACCAGATGCATCTCTTTGGTATGGAGAAAGGATTTAAGGAAACAGACTGCTAAGCAGACAAGTCTTCTACTTTCTCATCTGCTATTGCTGTTAGTAACTTTACACCAGGACGGTTAACAGACCGGCCTCTTTAGTTACATATAAAATCCCAGTTTCACCATTTGTCAGTAGTAAACAAATTGGACCAATCACTTTTCTTCTCTACATCCCCAGTTGTTATTTGCTAAAACCAAACAACAGATTTCCTGTGAAGGTTGAGTGAAATAATAGATGAAGCACTTGTGAGAATTGAGCAAAATGATATATATGATGCAATTAACGCAGTGGCAGGATCATTAAATGTAGGCATTAATACTATCATATGAATGAATTATCTTCCCAGCTTCATGCTTTTTCCAGTTTTGGCAAGGTAGAGGAAGATAGAGGAAGAAGGACAATGCTTGACCCCTCTCCCCAACCAACCACTCTCGGTCCTGATACCACTCTTTAAGAGCAGAAAGACTATTTATTCCATTTCCTACTTTGTGATCTTATTCTTCTCCATAAGGGAATCTACATGAAGATCTGGTGGTTAAACAGGGACTGAGCCCCGACCCACGTTACTGGCTGAGACCCTGATACTGTGTGGCGAAGCCACGGCACGCATGTTCAAGGAGCCCTCTGTCAGCACTGAGCCAAGTCGCCCCAGCAGCTGAGCATCAGATAACAGTTGCTCTTTTCTAAACTAACACCTTAGGTTTATTTGTAGTTATTGGCATTTTGTGAAAAATAAGTGGCTTTTGGTTTGCAGTTGGGCATTTGGTCTCTAAAACGTTCACCATTGCTGTCCTAGTATGTAAAAAAAATAATAAAGGGGCCGGAGGGTTAGCTCAGTGGTTCCGGCGCCTGCCTTGCAAGCGCAAGGACCTGAGTTCAATCCCCGGTAACCACATACAATGCTGGATGTGGAGACTCATGCCCACCATCAATCAATACCACATACCACAATGCCAGTCATGGTGGCTCATGCCTATAATCCCAGCACTCGGGAGGCAGAGACAGGAGGATTGCTGAGTTCGCAGCGGCTTGCCTGGGCACGATAGTGAGCTCAGGGCCAGCCTGAACTACAAAGCGAGACCCTGTCTCCAAAAAGCAAAATAATAATAATAATAATAATAATAATAATAATAATAATAATAATAAATACACACACACAGAGACAGAGATAGAGACAGAGAGAAGAATCTACTTTCTGTTCCCACCTTAATCCAAACTGGGATTAACCAGCCTGCAGAGCAGTGGTCGGATAAGGAGTAGGGGTGCTGCTCTGCGGGGCCCCTCAGCCCTAAGGGTCAGTTAGAGAATTGGTGCTAGTTGGGCAGGAGATGGAGAAGCGGATCATTCTGGGAGTCACTGGGAGAACCTGTTAAAGTGCAGAGCCTGACTCAGTAGTCTACTGCATGACTGGAGATTCTACATTTCTAACATGTTCGCTGGTGCTGCGAGTCCGGCCGGTCATGGACTGCATTTAGGGTTAGGATGGAATGTACTTTCTGACACTCTCCTGTAGTGACTGTTCTGGCTTTTTAAAGTTTCTTTCTTTTACCAGTAAATTACCACCATATTATGGAGCCACAGAGTTATAAATTCTGAATTTAGACTTCTACTTTTAATAATATTTGACATATCATTGTATCTATTAGTACGTCACACTGAGGGCTAAGAGCTCCACTCTTCTCCAGGCCCTGCAAGGACCTAGAAGGCTGGTTCCAACTCTCAAGGAAATAAAATCATGAGTGATTATTCACCAGAAATCATTTATTAAACACCATGTCTGAGGACAAAGGAGCTCACAAGGAAAACCAAACCCTGTGATACCTTATTGGACCTTTTAAAGAGTCTCCCTTTTCTTGTCTATAAAATATGGATACTCACAACTATCTCAAAGACTTACTCCAAGCACAAAATAAAATAAATCTAAAATCCCTTCTCGTCATTTAGTTGATGAGTAGTTATAATCCTGTCCCCTACTCAGAAACGATGTTGTGAATAACGGTAGGACACAGGATGCAGATTACCTTTGAAGTTGCTGCCTACTAAATCAGCTCTCATATTGAAAAGCAGGCAAACAAAGAAAGGATCAGCAAGAAAGAGGAGTTTTTCCCATAAGGGAAGAAGAATTCAGTGACATGGAACTAAAGAAATTGCTTCAAGAAGGGGTGATGAACAATTGTGTCAAATGTAGCTCTGGGGCCAAGTGTGATAGACATGGAGATTTGCCTATTGTAATAAATAACTGTTGTGATCTTGACAGGAGACATTACAAGGGGAAGAGTGAAGAGGACCTGATGATGCACAGAAATATATCTAAACAGCTTTTTCTGGGAGTTTTGATGTGAGCAGCAGCAGATTATTGTATGGGACCTGGGTGCCTGTAGCAGAGCTTCTGTTGTGACAGTGAGCCCAACTTGACCTTTATAGAGCATGTGAGGCCCGGAGACTTTTCCTGAACCTTAACTTTGAGACTGAGTTCATGTTGTCACAGTTAAACTGGATCACAACTCGTTTGGCTTGAGAGCCACCTAGGGAATTAGCAAAGCTTTCTTTGAGATGTGTCTGGGTGTGTCAAGGAGGTGTGAGTTTGGGTACTGTGTCTGGGCCTGGGGTGCTGATCCCTTGCTCTGGTTCCAGTCTGCCACAAAGGGTGCATGTCTGCTTTACCACACCCTTTGTTGTCGCTTGTGTCTTCATGTCTCCCACAAGGCCTCACACTGTCATAGGTGGGGCTTTTCAAAGGTTGCTGGATCTAGAGGGTATGATGCTAGAATTAAGTGTGTTGTGTTGGGATTATGGGTGTATGATTACTAAATGAGTCCACTGATTAGTTTGTATTGTTCTGGGTATAGACAGTGGAAAGGCCCACACTTGGTGTGAATGCTGCCCTAAGGGCGTGTAACCTGGGTAGAATAGAAGGGACAGAAAAAGGGCTATTTCTGTTTGCTGCTTCACTGCTTTGCTCCTTTACTGCCTTCCTACCTTCTGCCTACCATGAACTCTGTTCTCTGTGATGTCCCTCTGCCAGGTCACCCTGCCTTGGAGCCAGATAGCTATGAACTGAAACTTCTACAAACTCTAAGCCAAAATAAACCTTTCCTCCTTTAACTTTGGGTGTTTTGTCCTAACAACAATAAAAATAACCAAGACACTCTTCTGTCATATTCCCAGCTTGGAGGCAGATTACCATGAACTGAATCCTCTGTGAACCAAATTAAACCTCTCCTTCTTATGTTGAAGCTGTCAAGTATTTCATACCAGAAACAGCAAAGCTGACTAATACCCACATTTACCCTCCAGGCCACCCTGAGTACAAGTGTCTGTCTACCAGATTCTTCACATAAAGTGATAGTGACCAGGAGAGAACCAGAAAGGTTCTATGCACCTGATGGTAGTCAGTGACAGTGATGGTCCCTCAAAAACATGGCAGCCAAGAAGATGTGTGGAGGGGCCAGGGATTTAACTCCAGTGGTACCACTCCTTCCTTGGAAGCACAAGGGTCTAAGTTCATTCCCTGGTACCACACACACACACACACACACACACACACACACACACACACAAGATGTGTGGAGATGGTAAGAAAATGAGAGTCCTCACATGAGCACCTCACAAGTGAGGTGACTGCTTGGAAAACTGGGAACTATTTAAATTTAATTTGTCAGATTTTGATACATGAATGTGGTTCCTAATTCTTAAGCTAAAAAGGATATGCAATGAGCATTCCATGTAATCCCTATTCCCTATGCAGCTAATTCACTTACTAGGGTAAACCAATGATTTCACTGTCCCGGCTTTTCTTCATACACACATAAAGATGCACACATATCTTCCCTTCTGGCTACCTTTTGGCACAACTAACTTTAATTTCTACACTCTTTTGTGCATTACAAAGCTAGAAATTTGACAGCATGGAAATAAGCAGATTTATGTGACCTTATCTAAAAACTTCTGAATCCATGGTAAATATTTTTGGGGAGAACAGTTGTTTGTTCCATAGTAGGCATGCTGAATGGGATTTCGATTGAATCTTCAAATGTCTGGAAGTTGCTGTGGGACAGAATTGACCTATTGAGGAGGTGGAAGGTAACTAGGGGAACAAAAGTAGGAAATTCAGCATTTATGCCTTGCCATTCTTACATAAATTCCCAGGGAGGCCTGGCACCTTGCCATCACCAATGCATTTGCTGGCCACCACTCCCTCCCTCCCAGCACTTCTGGGAAGACCCTGCTGTCCTGCCAGCACACTCAGGGGGCTTTGGCTGGTTTTCTCTGAAATTAATCAGCTGCCAAGATCACCACCTGTCTGCTGTCAAAACTGGCTTTGTATCACAAACGCCTCTCTCTCGGCTGACCCCTTGCAATGCCTCCACCAGGCTTTCTCATGTCAGCAGGCCCCCGTGATTCTAGTCTGAAGTCCCACCCTCCATTGCCTGCGTGAGCCCCTCTCCTAGCAGGGACCAGGTGTCTCTTGAATGTGAACCAATCCTAATATATATTTAAAATATGGAACCCAGATTTGTAAGCAACCGTCTGACATGCCAAGCAAAGTAAAGCTCGTTTCCAGATGATTCCAGCTGTACAACAGAATTGTGCCTGGATGGCACAGTCATCACAGAGGCAAAGAGACCATCTTAACTCACCCTGGACCTGAAACCAGAAATTGTCATTAGAAATCAACTTGAGATGCTCAGGGCTGCTGCTTGTAGTTTCATCAATTAATGAGTATGCATTGCTTAGCGGGTTATAGGTGCTTTTATGTGTCCTGTCTTCATGTGCTAGTGAAACGGAATTATTTCTGTTACCTAAACTTAGAAGCAAGGAGGAAATGGGATGATCCTTACAAAAGAGACTATCAAAGCATATCAACGAGCTATACACAAAAGAATAAGTATTAATAGTGCCAAATGCAGAGGCTAAAACAAAAGCATTGCAACTCATGAGTTCAAGATAAACATCCCATAGGAGGAGAGTCAAGCCAAAAGAAGGACCCATAGCAAAGCGTTCAAGGGCTCAGGCCCCTGTGCAACATTTGGCCAGAGTGGGTTGTTCTTTTGTTTCTATAACATACATAATGCGAAGTTTTATGTTAAAATACAGCATCTACAGATAAACCAGAAAAAAAAAATAAGCAGTAGATTTTAGGTCTGTCTGCCTTATACCTTTTCTGGCCACTTCCTTGGAAGAGTTGTCCAGCTTTCATGTCTATAGATGCCCTGCCTTGCTGCTGCCTTCACATCTGCTTCCAGAAGTGCTTGGTGGGTCCCCGTCCAGCCCCCTTCTTCCAACAGTTCTGGAACAACCATTTCCCGGGCTGCCGGTAGCTCAGTCATGCCCCCGTCTGATGACTCCACATTTCCTGGAGGGTCATCCCTTTTGTCTCAGAATCTCACTGCACAGCATCTCCATGTACTTTGGAAAGATTTTAGTTCAGTTAATGTGATGGCATTTTGATTTGCCAGTTTGAGCTAAGTATTTCCTTATGCTGCTTTCCCCGAAGTCTTTCAAAAAATTCTTTATTAGTACCTATTTGTGATAGGTAATGAAAACTTTATTGTGGCCCCTGATGTCTTCCAGAACTGGCTTGCGCACATCTTCATGCTTCCGCTCCCTCTTCATGCTGAGTTGGCTTCCCTTGGGTACGCAAGGACTACAATGTGTGTTTACCGAATGGAGTTCTTTCTTCAAGTATCCCGAGGTACATTTCACATTTCACATTTCACATTTCACATGTGAAACTAGCCAGTTTGGTGGGCTTTGTTTTCCATGAACTCTCACGGTAGGGGGTCAGGTACTGACGAGAATGAAAGCTGAAATGTAGAGTTGAGAGTAAATGTGATAAAGAGCGGAGGTTAATGGCGTTACTGAGGCATCGTGAACCTGGTCATGTGGGGCACGTGCATGCATGTGCATTATTACTTCACGATAATCCAGACTATGTGGACTAGGATCATCTGGACTTCATACTAACCTGAATTATGGGATTTTCCCAGCATTGGCCCTCTCCTCAAGCCCTTGGTATTCTCTCTTCCTTGGCAGTCCTCTCATGCTCTTAAGCTTCCAGAATTCTTGTCCATCAATTGACATGGGTGAAAATTAATGTCAGTTATTCGGGAAAAAAACAGATGCCTGACATGCTGGCCAGGACACAGAGGAAGCAGAACTTTCTAGAATGGAGACCAGGGATGAATAAGGAAATGGAATGCAACAGAAAAGTAGCTAAGGAAACATATGCCAGCGTAGCATTCCCAGAACATGCTTAAGGGAATTTCTCTGGAAAATTCTAAGAGGGTTGACTGTGCGATCACCCAAATAATATCCTGGCCCAGATTTCAGCTGAGGAGGCAAGGATGGGCACAAGGGTTGGTAAAAGAGAATGAATGCAAAGGAGTCAAGTTGCACCAATTAAAAAAGGAAAATTGTAAATGAAATCATGGAAGTAGTAAAGACTTATCACTAGCCTTTTCAAAAAAACGGTAACTATAAAGAAAATGCTTGTCCATCCTCCCATCCATCGTCCTTTTTTGCAAAATTTTAAACTAATTCCCAGGATAAGCTGCTTATGCTATAGTATGACTTATAATTGGGCAAAATAGCACAGACAAGGAAAGGAACAAAATGGAGCCAGTGCTCACTGTGGCTGGACCACTGTGCTCATCTAAGGGATGCTTGTGACAGTGAAAAGCATTGACATGCGGGAGCAGAGTGAGCTTCCTCCTGAACCAGGGGCTTCGGTTGGTGGCACACATCTCCCTGTCCAGATCTGCCTCTCTGTGTCTTGCTTGGACTCAGCCATCCCCAGCGGGGCTCTGCTAGGGGACAGAAGTAGAGCCATAGAAATGTGTTTGTAGTGTGCATGTTAAAAATCCAACTGTAAAACATCCCTCAGTTGCATACAGCAAATTAATAGAGAGAATCTGGGGGAGGGGGCTTCCTTGTCAGAGGTTATAAAACAGCGACATTAACTTTTCTCTGAGCTCAAAAACAACAGCAAAATTTTAAACCATTTTTTTAGTTGGTTAAAAAAAAACAGTTTTAAAAGTATGCTGACAGGGCCTATGAAGTTCTTCTCCTATCTGACATCTCCCTCTGCTGACAGCGCCTTCTTGCACTTTTCCCTCGCGACCCAGCAGGGAAGCCCTTTGCAAGTGACATGCCAGTGAAGTGCCTCTGAGTCCTTGCTCGGAGATTGGACAAGGGCCAGGTTTTGGAGGGAAGATCATAAGTCCGTTTGTGACTTGGGGAACTGGAGCCATCCAAGTTCAATCAGCAATAAGATACACATGTCTGGAGCTCAGAAGAGAGACCTGGCAAAGGCAGGAGCGGGAGCATGGTTGGAGGCGAGGACAGAAGAAAGGAGAAGGAGAAAGATACTGTGACCTTGGAAGTCTTGACTGTGTAAAGGTTGGACGAGATGGGTAGGAGCAAAACGCACAAAATTCGACCATTCGTTCCTCCGGGTAGCTCTTTACAGCATTTTCTACTGAGAGCCATCCATTTTTGACTTCAGCAATTCCAGTATTAGGAAATTCAGTCTTTCATTGTAGTTTGACAATTCTTACCCTTGGAACAATACTACTTTTGATGAGCTGGTGTCTACTCCCACATAATTTCCACCCCTTTCTTCCCCATTCTGCTGTTTGAAATCTGTCCTATAGGAAATAGGGACAAATAACAGAAATTGAGACAAATACAGTCATATGTTTAAACCACTCAACTCAGTGCCTGTTCCCTACCTTCCCCATCCACCCAGGAGCCCTAGAGAACCAAAACCTTGTCTTATTCTCCTTGCTCCCAGTTTATCAAACATACAAGGAGCTGTTCTGTTGGGTGTTTCTCAAGCACACTCTTAGGTATTTGCATTTGGTGAGAAAATGAGGCTCCATCAACGTCTCCATTTACAAATGAGGAAGGTGAGGTACAGGGAAGACCACATTGCCAGTGGGTGAAAAACAAACAGAGCTGGCTCAAAAAACAAAGTGCCCTGATGTCAAAGAGCGGGCAGTTAAATCAGTGTGTTTCTCCTTCTTCGGCCCCTTAATAGCAGCAGGCATAGAAAAAGTCTAAAATAGTGTTCCCTAGACAATATTCAGTGGAAAATGGTGATAATACTCACTTGAAAGTTGTTAAATTGGGGTCAGGGTCTCACTGGTAAAACAGGGAAGACTGTTTCCAGCCCCACACTTCTGCTCTTCCTTGTCCTAGAGCCAGCTTCTGTGAAGCCACACCCTTCTCTCTTGTCCCTTTAGCTTCGTGGTTCTGTCTGTGCTGGGGCCTTCATCCAGCCCCGGCTACCAAGTACTCTATCCACGTAGGACCTTTGTGGCCCTAAGGGCTCGGCCAGGGCTTCCAGCTCCCATTATTCTGGGTTCCTCTAAAGATCTCTGCCAGTTATATTTTCAATGTAATTGGCTCCTCCTAACCAGCTCTGTAGTTGATTTAATTCTTCCAAGACTTGAGTGTCTAATCTTTAAAACGGGAATGAGAAATAGTGCTTGTTAATATAGTGTGAATGTAACAAACTATACTTATCCACTGTAACGCCTGCCCCAACTGCATGTCTACTCAAACGTACTAACTCTTAGTCTGTGGCTGGAAACTGAAAAATCACGATCAATCAGAGGCAATAGGAACAGCAAAGGGAAAGAAAAATTGTAGGAACAAGAAAGCAAATAAGGTGGAGGCTTGTGGAAGTCCCAAAATAACATTATCATTAGTTCCGGTTTTCTAGTGGATGGTCGAGAATTTCTGCCTTGTGTTTTCAAAGACACACAAGGGATTTTGAAGGCTTTCCTTTTGCAGAGAGTTGGCAACAGCTACAAAGGACATAAAGAACAAAGTCTCAAGGGAGCAAAAGCCAATATGTTTAATTGACTTTATTGGTATATTTTATATACACATCATGCTCACACTCGGCCTTGAGAATGTGTAGCAGTATACGACACGACTCAGTCCCCACCTGTCCCGGTTCCCCTGGCCACTCTATAAAAGCCATTTGGGATGCCTCGGAGAAAGGTTGGCAGGAAGTGAAAGCAGAGAGAAGAAGAGCAGCAGGCTGAGGGCCGCGGGTCCACGGCAAGTGGATGACAGATAAATGCTCATGGAGTTAATGGCCTGGCGACAAGGAACTAGCGAAGGTGCCTGGGGTTAAACAGCTCTATGAGGCTGACCGCGTGCAGCCTGCGGCCTCTACAGTTCTGGGGGCAGCTGGGGAAGCGAGCAGCGTTAGCAGCCCGTCACAAAGCGCATCTGCGGGCGAAGAGCACGGGCTGACACTCCTCTCACCTGGTGCCATCTGTGGCTTTCTAACTGCCAAGCCTTCGGCATATGCCCCCCTCCGTGGGATGAGATGTGAAGTGCGGCGTGTGAGAGAGAAACCCAGGAAGACCGGTTTCTGGCGCAAAGATCTGGAGACTGCCATGTGCGTCCGCTCTCAAGTCCCCCGGGAGCAGCCTGCGTGCTCTTCCCTGCACAGGACAGACGGTTCGACGCCAACCGAGCTCCCGTCTCCCTCTGCCCGTCGCCTGGAGCCAGACTTCCGGCCCGTGGTGCGGCTGGGCCCACAGACGTGTCCGAAGCTCTCTGCAGAGGCGCTGGCGAGCGCCCCGCCGGAATGCGTTAACGACCGGAGCTTCTTCCGCGCTGCCGCGTCAGAGCCGCCCGACCTGGGGCGGCCCAGCGGCCTGCGTTCGGGTGCCGTGGGCTGAACCCCCACTGGAGAAGCAGAGTGGCAGCGTGTCCGACCTGCTGTGCACGGACCCGCCCCTGGGCTGCGTCACTGGCCCCGCAAACAGTTCTGGCGTTCATGCAGCCTGAGGACCCGTTTCCTTCTTTTCCTTAGTCCCGGCCCCCAATTCCTGTGGAGAAAAATGCGAACAACACAACATTTAGCAAGAGCGGATGCTTAGCAACCTGAATTCACAGCTTGGAGGTATTTTTCACAGGTTACTGGGGGGGGGGGTATTTTTTATTCCTTCTTGGCTCCCAGAAGCCTTGATATTTTGACCTTCGTGGTTTGGCACAAACCCACTTTTGTTGATTTGGCATTTCCTCTGTGGATAAACTTTCTGGCTTTGGAAAAAGCCTCCTACTTTGATGAGGTGCTTTTAACCTGCAGGGTCTCCATTTAGCTTAATTGGCATATTTATGTATTGAGATGGGTGCCTAGAGCGCTTGGGCCACAGCATCTTTTGTATAAATCGAAAAAAATGAAATGAGCCATTCTCACAGTTGTGTGCCCTTCGGTCACAGAGCGCACTAAAAGGCTCATCATTTACAGGCTGCGAAAGCTCGGGAAGATCAATACGCATAATGCAACCTGGAGCCATTTAGAAAAGCAAAAACTGAGGGTTTTCCAGGCCCAATTACTTCAGGAGCTTGGCCATTACTAATTCCCTGTTAAAGCCTTCCTGAGCCTTCATTCCAGGAGTAAGGAATGGCCTCGACTCCGGGTGCAGCACCCTCGGAAGGCGAAGGTGAGCCTTCTGCGGGCCAGGCAGTTTGTAAACTCTGGGGACCTGACTGCTCCTGGCCGCTGGCCTCGCATCACAAGCCCCAGCTGCTTGGCTGTCACTTTTCAGGTCACTTCTGAGCCCAGCATGCTTTGAAGGCAAGGGTGGGAATTGATTCTTATTAGTTTAGTGCAGCTGTGGTTAATGGCTTATAGATTTTGGTATACTCTGACCTGGCTTAGCGTGTCTATTAGGTCTCTATTAAGGTTGACAGAGGAGAGAGAAGGTCAAAGGGCCTTGGACAAATATACATGATTTCCTGCAAGACAGACTGAGAAGTGTCTCCTTGGTGAGAATTCTTATGACCTCCTGGAGACTTGAGAGAGAATGCAAGATCTTTGGATAGGTACTAGGGGAATTCAGCCCCTGCCCTCAAGAAGACCTGTCTTAAGAGGGCAAAGATAGAATTGTGGTGGAACCAATGCTTGCTCATTATCTGGATAATTATATGGATGAAAACAGTATAGGTGAACCATCTGGCCTTGCAGCTTAGAGCTCCTGCTAGGGTGGCTGTAGTGGACTGAAGAAGAAAAGACATTGATCCAAAGGAAAGACAATGTGAAGACAGAGGCAGAGATTGGAGCACTCCATCTGCAAGCCGAGGAGCACGAAGGATTGTTGGGAAGGACCATGTGCAATTCTCTCAAAAGGGACCGATACTGACACTGCTTCAGTTTTTGACTCCCAAACTTTAGATTGTGAGGAAACAGATTTGTTTGTTTGTTTTTCATGCCACTCAGTTTCTGTCACTGTGAGAGTTGCCTTAAGAATCTGGTCTAATGATCAACTACCCATATTGCTGGCTCCTTCTACCAAAATCAACCCTGGAGAAACTGCAGATCCAAGAAAAAGTGTGGCCTCAGAAACTAATGATAAAAAGTCAGAGATGCCTCTGAACAGACAAAACTGTCTTGCTTTGTGCTAGCACAGGTAAGCGGCTGCACCTGAGAAGGGAGGGTGTTCTGACCAAACAGTAAAAAAAGAAGTAGAAAAAAATCTTTCTGAAGTCACCACATAACTCTGCTTTAGGTTACTTCGGGTAACTATTGACACTGTGCTACACCCCCAAAATCCCTGGTATCCCGCAGGCCTTCTCTGCCAGTGTGCGCAGGATGACATAGGCCCGGGCCTTGCATGGGAGGGTGTCAAGTGAAAGAGACGCCGCACTGAGCTGTGGCCCTATCCACTCCTCCCGGGACCCGAGTGCCTCAGCAGGCGGCTCTCTCTCCAGGCCCGCCGCTCCTGGGATGCTACAGGCAGGACTCTGAGCAGGACAGTTGCCCGGAAAGACGGCAGCAGTCCACACTCCTGCTGTGGAAATGCCGGGCTCCACCCAAGGCTTCATCTCCACAGATAACCTTTATGAAACTTTTTTTAAAAACCCAAACATACCAGTTTTTGAACTGGTTTGTTATGGTCAAAGTATATAAGCAAAAATTCCCAGTAGAAATGCAAATGACTGATAAATATGAGTTACTAATGATAAATATAAAATATATCAATTAAATATTTAATTTCATACTTTTAAAAACAAATTATAATGATTAACTTTGGATGTCTTTGATAATTCATTTGAAATACAAATGTGACTGGAGAGTTACGGGCTTTATTGTTGATCATATTTTTCTACGATACTTGTAACTGGGGCTTGACAGGAAACAGAGGAGAGGCCATAGGCAAAGGTAAGGCGAGGCCTTTCCACAGAAACTCGGGGAGAAAGGTGCTCTCCTAGATGCCAGGCTTGAAACCTCTTTGGAAAATAATTTTACAATATGATCAAGATACTTGTGATACACTGGTCGTCCATAAATCTGTAAAGATGTGTGAAGCATGAATGGTATCCACAGGGTTCGGTCTTCTGCTCTGGCACGGGGATTGATTGTCCCTCAATTCCTCCGTTGTCCACAAGGTGGTGTCTTCCTCGTCCCCCTCTGGGATTCACTGTAACCTGTTCGCTTGGTTCAGACTTTGCAGTTACTTCTGGCTAATGAGGTAGACAGAAGGCAGATGGTTACATCCCGATGGCTGTGGGTATCGTACCAGCCTTATACTGTTAGGCAATGGAATTTTGTATGTCAAAAAGTATATTCCTCATCTATACAATTGATTCTAATCAGGTCTCTGGTTACCAGCAGTCAAAAGCAATTCAACGCTAACAAATGTTTAAAACTTAGCTCAGTTCACTAGGACACTTGTCAAAAATAGTCGTGGTGTTTAGGTACAAGTACTTAGGTAACTTTGAGATCTAGTTCCTGAAATACTAGGAAACTTTATCATCAAATAGTTGATCTTTTTCAATTAAATTTTCAAATCCAGTTTTTCTGTGGTTACTCTGGAGCAGGTGGCTGATGATACATGAGATATCCTTTCCAAATTATATATGAAAATGAAAAAATAAGGGATTTAACAGTAAGAATGGATCTGGGTATGGTGATATATGCCTGCGATCCCAGCTATTTGAAAGGCTAAAGCAGAGGGTTTCAAGTTTAAGCTCAGCCTGGGCAATTTATGACTTAGTGAAACCCTGTCTCAAAATTAAAAATGAAAGGGCCTGGTAATGTATTCCAGCACAGCGCTTTGAGTTCAATCTGCAGTATAGGAAGGAAAGAAGGAAGGAAGGAAGGAAGGAAGGAAGGAAGGAAGGAAGGAAGGAAGGAAGGAAGGAAGGAAGGGCAGACAAACAGTAAAAATGGAAAGAACATAGGTAAAATATATTTTTCCTCTTTTCCAAATGTAGCTCAGTGTCCTGTAGTCACTATTGGCCTTTCAACTGATGTAAAGAAACGGCTTAAAAAAGGAGGGGGGAGTCAGAGTTTAATGACCAAATAGATTACCAGACAGAGGGTGCAGAGCAAAGAATCCCTCAGAAATCAGTCTAAGCGGTATTCCGTCTGTAATGACAGGAATAATCCTGCTCTCACCTCAAGCTGATGCCTGTGCTTTCTCCCATTAATTTTTGTTTCTCTGCTTTGATCCTTGTTAGGAAAGAGCCAGAAGGCAAAGGTTCCAGCTGACAGGACACCAGGAAGAACCAGGGCTTCCCATATAGGTCCGAGGAAGTGAGAAAGAGCTCTTTCCGGTCAGGAAGCAGCAGCTGTGGACTTTCATTGTTACTGGCCTTCCCAGGTCACTCGGACGCCACCAACTGTGTCATTAAGCCTTTGCAGGTCCTCCCCACTCTTGCTTCCTTCTTGCTAGGAATGTTTACAGGATCAGTTCATTAATATCAATTCTATTTAAAGTGTCTTGGACCAGTAGGATTTTTTTTTCTGCTTAGAAGATTTCCTTCTTGTCTCTTGTAACACCATTTGACAAAGTAAAATACTTTCATCTCCAAATTCCTATCCCTTGAATATACTTAGAGTCCTGTGTTGAATAATAGTGTTCTTATAGGTTGACTTATAGAATAGCCCAGGCTCCTCTGTGATACTTACCCCATTTTTCCTAAGGGTAACTTTTATCAACATTCTTACTTAATGACAGCATATCACTTAGAGCTTATAAAAATCTGTTGGGTATTATTGGTAATTGGTAATGCATATTGGGGTAGTCGTGGGCTTTACTGGTGATGCAGATCGTAGGGTAATACCTGAAATAGGGGCTTGGCAGAAAGCTTAGAATAGAAGGCGTTAGGGCTCCGGCTAGGCAGGGAGAAGAGGCCCAAGTCACAGAGTAGGGAAGGAACGTCACCGGCGGAGAAGAGCAGGACTGGGATGGAGGCAGGGCCTGACCCGGGCGCGCTGGAGCGCCCCCGTGCGGCCTCTGGAGCACTGCCGCATTTCACTTCCCAGTGAGAGTGCAGGAACTCAAGTTAGTTTGAGTGAGTCACCGAGTTCACTTATGAAGGAGATGAAGACGTAAGGATAGTCATTCTCTGTTCTCTCTTCCACACTATTAAATATGTAGAAAAAAGTATTTTTTACTGAAAAAAAATCGAGTCAGTTTTTTCAAATTCAAATCTTCTGAACCTGAAAAAAGTCAAAGGAATTACATAACCAAGTCTGTTGTTATAAAATAGATTTGTCTGAAAAGACTTCCTACGAGCAGTTAGTGGGAAGACAGTAGAGAAAAAAAGGAAACTAATCTGCTTTCATTCTTGAAGATTCTGTACAAAAGCAAAGAGGAAAGAACAGCCAGACAGCTTCAAAGAACAAGCTGGGAAACTCACTTGATCAACTGTGAAACGTATTATGAGGTATGATCAGAAGATGGTGAATATTGAAATCTAAAAAATTTATACTAAAAGGCATCGCCATAAATCTCCCTCACTAAACTCTCCCTTATTTCAAAAACATCATCTTATCATTTCTGAAGCAGCTCTGGAAGCTCTCGCTCATGAGTATCTTTAGTTGTGCTGTCGTGACCACCAGGATATCCTGAATTGATGTACGATGTTTGTGGTGATTTCTGTCAAATAACAACACTGTGGTTGTCTTCGTCCAATCTTATTTACTGGGTCCAGCACCATGAGACTTCTGGCTCTTCCCTGATGTCGAAATCACCATGAAAGGTAATTTTGCACCTAATTTTGAGCCAAAAACAACAACAAAAGAAATTCTTGAAGATTAAAGATTTAAAAATGAAAACAATAACTCTTTTGAGGATACCACAGAACATTCATATGTAGGATACTCTTGGGATAGGAAAATAGTAAATAGAACACAGAATACTAATAAAGGAGCAGATTAACAAATCTGCAGACTATGTTAAATTTAAAGCTTTTGTTCATTAATGAACATGATTAAACAATAAAAAACGCAAACCACAAGGTAAAAGTCATTATCTAGAGTAGATAACTAGGAGCAATAGTGCTAGATCTGGAGGCTTTACTAGATGAAGAAAAACTCTTTTCTATCTACTCTAAGTAATGATGGCATACATGCTCCAGAAGACAGGTAGAAAAATCTAGAAGAGAACGTGCTCATAATAATGAAAGACTAGGAAAAATAGACACTGAAGTAAAATTGTTGAGTTGTAGAAAAAAGACACCAAAAAAATGAAGTTTTTGACAGATGTATCTGAAGCAAGAGGAAATGGATAAATTGGTAGATGACTCCATATTCAAAATACCTGATATTGCCTTCTGGTTCTACTAACAGATGAAAAGCATTTTCATAATAGTTTCCACTGGGCAACAATGATTAAGTCATTGATTGTATGTGGAAAGGGTATTTTCTTTTCAAAAGGTTGGGTTTTGGGTACAAATATCCAACCTATATCAACTCCCCTCTTTATGAAAGGACATGCCCACATTTAAGGAAGCATTATTCAAGACAGAAAACAGACAAAAAATTTAATAAATTGTGCTATATTCTGGCTCTGTTCAGCTACAAAATCAAAGCTATAACCAACAATCTGACTCAAAATCTTTTTTTTTCAAAGCTTGTGCAAAAGAAACCAGACCCAAAAGGACGTAGTTCCTACAATTTTGTTCTTTAAAAGTTCAAAAACATTCATGATCTAAACTGTAGTGTTTAAGGTGAGTTCTTACACAGTAAGTATGTGAAGAAAAGCCAGAAAAGGATCCACTTTCATGGGTGGGCAAGGCACAGGAGAGCCTGAAATGTGCCTATGCCACTGGAAGATAAGTCAAGTAAATCACATATAAGATCTCATTCCTTAATGGTCTTGCATATTCTTTTCTACAATCATAGCATCTCAGGATTAGGGTGAGTTATAAGATCACTAGGTAGCCCTTGGATTTCTAATGTTCAGTTTTTTTAAATGTCATATCATCCTTAAAAATAAGAAGTAAATAACATCAGAATAAATAATATTCCTTTAAAGGATTTAGTAAACATTTTATAATAGATTGTTACTGATCCCTGGTCTAGCATATGATAAATTTCAACTTCATCTCCCTTTTATCCGGTACCAGAGCTTTCTCCCCCAAATCCATAAAAAAATGGTACCATGGATGTACCTTGAAAAGATACTTATAAGTGAAATAAATAGGACAGGGATGTATAAATACCATATCATTTCTCTGGTATGAGAAACTGAAGGTGTAAATGAGTTCTAAATTGTGTGATAGGTATTGTGAAACAGGAAGAAAATGTTTAAAAGGAAAAGAGAGTTAGGGGCTAGTAAAGGGAAAGAAAATATTTGATGGTTAAAAAAAAGGAAACAAAGCTTATGCACACAGGAGGCTGGGAGTTGTAGAAAGGGCAGGGGAGTGGGAAAAAATGAGAATTAAGATGTGTCATTACTGATACAAACCCTCAATGTTGAATGTGATCATAATGTATGTATAAGATGCAACAATAAAATCAATTTTTAAAAAATAGTCAATAAGGGAGAAAAATGGCTTTAGAGCTTAGCTCTGAAGACGTCTCGGGAATGAGAGTCACTCTCTCCCCTCTAAGGACACGTCTTCCTCCTGAGCATCGGTGACCGGGCCTTCTTTGGATCAGAACGTGGAACATAATTCCAGTTGTTTCCGCTCTGGGTGTAACGCCTGTGGTCCACATCGCAGTCTTCTTGTCAGCTTCGCGATCTGAGCAATATCTGAGATGCAAGAAAGATACGATGAACGCCCAGATTCTAAACACGTTACCGGAAGAGACGCGCCGCCACGAATTCTCCCGGAACACCCCCACCACGCGCGCTCGCGCTGTGAACATACTCTGTTGGCACCGTCACCTTTGGAAGAAGTTCCAGAAGTCCTGAGTCCTCTTTTGTGTCTTTTGTGTCTCAGCTGCTTCTCTATCCCGAATCAGTTCAAAATATTTACCTTTCATGGCTGTTTTTATTCTGAGAAAGAACCAGCAGTCTCATGGTGTCAGCCGAAAGGAATAATGTGGGTGGAGACGCACCGTAATGTTTTTACAAGCCTGTCTTTCCATTGGATGGCACCCAGCGGTAGCACTGACTATATTTTTTTAAATCATACTTTGTAAAGACTAAAAGAAGGCTTCCAGAACTGCTTCCGAAATGCTGGTGTAGATTCAAACTGAGGGGAGAATTTTAGGGGGCTCAATTACAATATTTCTTTTACTGGGATAAATTTTTTAAATTTAAATATTCGCTATATATTCTCATCTTATTCAACGTAGCCAAAAGTTGCTCCGATCAACCCTCTTATTCTTATTAACTCCTCAGTTTTGAAATATATTTTGATGACTAGTACACAGTCTTGTTATGCCAGGCCACTTTAGTAAGCTCCAAAAGCAAGAAAATACAGTTACAATACAGTGCAGGCATTTTTTTGTTTGGTAAGGCCGCTTGCTGGCGCCCTCTACCGACCGCACTGGTTTCCAGTGCTCTGTGGAGCGTCGCGGAAGTTTCCCCAGGGACTTCTGCGACGCTCCACAGTCTCATTTGCATGTTTCCTCGGTCACCTACACACTGAACGCCTGGGCATGAGCCACAGAGGTAAAATAGTTAAATATCATTATTCATCCTGTGCACTATGAGAACATAAAACAATGACAAAATTATTAATACTAAAAGTACCTTCATTTGTACTATTGAAAGTTACCATAGCTTTCTCCCCCTTCTGTACTTATATTTATACATCATTTGTCCCGTTTTCTAGTAAATTTAACCATATATATCTATTTCATATTTAATAAAAAAATCACTCCTAACCCACAAGCATTTTGTTGACAGTATAAAACACAGTTCAATAATCCAAAAGCAGGAAAAAAAAACATGTTTTCATGAAAGGTTCTCTAGTTTGTATAAAAAGAGAAAAAGCATGCCTACGTAAAATTAAGATATGCATTCATGTTGTATTACTTGTAATTACCAACGTCACTCTTGTCCTAGGAACCGCCCTCTTCACGGGTTAACATCCGGCTCCACTCACGACGCTGCAGAGAACTCTCCGCGGGGCTCGTGGGTTTCTAGGGTCCACGCAACACGCGACGCAGCAGTGAAAACAGAAACGCTGAACGCTGTGGGTCGCGGAATCCCTGGCGCTCTCAGTCCCACCTGGTTCGCGCCTCTCACCAGGATTAATTGAACATCTACTACACGCTCAACCCTGTGCTGGGCACGAGCCGAGCGTGAGTCGAGTCGGGAAGGCAGAGTCCGCCCTGTGAAGCTGGCGTGTTGGCGCAGAAAAGCCCATCACGAGGCAAGTGCACAATTAACTACTTCTGGGGACAGGTAAAGCTGAGAAGAGAAAGGGGGTCGGAGGCAGAGTAGAGGGACAGGGCTGAGAAGCGAAGGGGGCCCCTGGGCGGAGTAAGGCAGCGTTCCGCAGCTGCCGTGTTTCCGGTGCTGCCTGGGGCTGGCCGGCCTTGCACGCCACGCGGCCTCTCGCGCTCTGCTTCCGAGGGACAGAGCGAGGCAGAGAGGAAAGGACCGGTGACGGCGGGTTTGCTGGCTCATGCTGATTGGCTGCGGGCGAAGCAGGCGCAGAGAGGGGGGTCCCGCACAGGAGGCTCGGGAAGGGAAGGTGGTGAACAAGCTCAGAG